>VZQC01005193.1:127221-220226 GCA_009823505.1 Rhizomys pruinosus | reverse complement strand
CCTTTTTTTTTTTTTGTTCCCTTTCCTCCTCCTTGTTTATGGAGTATGGACTTGTCTACTTTTCAATTTTGTTGCTATATTGGATGTTGGAAGCCAAAGCACTCTTCTCTTCTTGTTCTGAAGGTTCTCCAAAAAAAAGAGTCCACTTGGATTCTCACCGATGGCGGGGGGGGGGGTTTATGCCTGATCTAGCCCATGCCCTGGCAGCCTGCCCAAAGGCACAGCCACACTGGCCTTGTCCCGACTCTCCGGACCTTCTGGCCCAGTGCCCGGTTCCCACCCACAAGGCCCCAGACCCAGGAAGAACCCAGCTCCAAAGCTACTTGCCAGGTGGCTTCTGGGTGGCCCACCCAAAGGCACAGCCACACTGGCCTTGTCCCAACTCTCCGGACCCTCTGGCCCAGCGCCCAGGTCCCACCCACAAGGCCCCAGACCCGGGAAGAACCCAGCTCCAAAGCTCAATAATTCTAAATGGAGAAAAACTTGAAACATTCCTATTAAAATCAGTAAGAAGACAAGGCTCTCCACTATCCACACTTCTTTTTCTTTCAATATCATGCTCAAAATCCTTGTTAGAACAATAAGATAAGAGAAGGAAATTAAAGGGGCTACTAATTAGAAAATAATAGGTCACATTATCCCTATTTATAAATGATATTATACATAAGAGGTACCAAAAATTCCTTCAGAAAACTTGTAGAGATGATCAGTACTTTGACCATTCATGTCTTTTCAATAGTCATCAATATGATTTTTTTTTGTAGCTTCTAAAGTTCCATCTTAAAGGATGAATAAAGAACTTAAATGAGGTCATAGGCTAGTTCCTAACGTGAACTGGAGATGATTACATTTGATAAGGTAGACCCATAGGTCATAGAGTTGCAGGGGAAGTAAAGATATGCTTTTACTGAAAAAGAAGTTTATACCTTATTAGAGAGATTCTCAAAAAGTAGCAGGTTTTCAACTGGAAAAAGAGTAAGGCCATACATATGTTCTTAGACTTAAGCATGGTTATTGCTATTTTAGCATTCTTACTTTGATCTCTAGTAAAATAAATGAATATTGTCCTTATATAGGCAAATTTATAGCCAATGTTTTTAATTAAGCTGGAGTTCTTGCTGAGAGATTTGAACTACACTTGTATCCCCTTAACTTCCTGTCTTTCCATCCTGCCTCACTTTGTCCCAAATGGCTCATCTCTGATCAAAAGAGAAGATAAGAAATACTGGAGAGATGCCTAGCGGTTAAGAGCGCCGACCGCTCTTACAGAGGACCGGGGTTCGATCCCCAGCACCCACATGGCGGCCGAAAACCGTCTGAAACTCCAATTCCAGGAGAACTCCAGTTCCAGGGGAATCCGACACCCTCTACTGACCTCTGTGGCATTGCACGACACGGGTGCACGAACCTGCATGCAGACAGTACATTCAAACACATACAGAAATAAATAAAATTAAATAAAAAAAAAGAAATACTGTGAAAGAAATTGCTTCCTTGTTGTTATGTATCTGTAATGATATAGTGTCTAAACGCTGGGAGGTCTTTCTCATTATCAGAGAGGAAAAGAAACCAAATTCTGATTCAGATTCTAGAATGGATTCTTTCACAGAAAGAATCATGAGGGCCAGGACCTACCCTGGTTTGTAAGTCATGTCAAACACTGCTGGTTTCTTTTGTTGACAATATAACTTGGGCTACAGATAAGGCACCAGCTAGACTTTGGGACTTCTGCATCTTGGCCTTCATTAAAAATCTCACAAAGTTCATTAATGAGATGGGCCTATAGCTTTCTTTTTTGGTTGTATCTTTGCCTGGTTTTGGTATTAGGGTGATGCTGGCTTCACAGAAGGAATTTGGGAGAATTCCCTCTGTTTGTATCCTTTGAACAGATTGAGTAGTAATAGTTGTAGGACCTCTTTAAATATTTTATAGAATTCTGCTGTGAATCCATCTGGGCCCGGGCTTTGTTTTTAGTTGGGAGGTTTTTATTACAACCTCAATTTCCTCAAATATCATGGGTCTGTTTAAACTGTCGATCTCTTCTTGGTTAAGCTTTGTTGGTTCCCAGGATTTCAAATATTCATCCATTTCTCTTAGGTTTTCAAATTTAGTGGAGTATAGGTTTTTGAAGTATTCCATATGATTGTCTGGATCTTTACTTTGTTGTGATGTTTCCCCTTTCATCATGAATACTATTGATTTGGAGTTGCTCTTTCTTTTTTTTTTTTTTTTGTTTTTGGTAGAGGTCTGTCTATTTTGTTTATTGTTTCAAAGAATCAGCTTTTGGATTGTCATTGATTTTATGTATTGTTTTCTTTGTTTCTATTTCATTGATTTCTGTTCTGATTTTTGTTATTTGTTCCTTCTTTTGGGTTTAGGGTTCATTTGTTGTTGTCCCTCAAGTGTTTTTAGCTGCAGGGTTAGATTTGTTCCCTTTCTGTTTTTTTTTTTTTTTTGATGTGGGCACTTAGGGCTATAAATTGCCCTCTCAAGACTGCTTTTAAAGTATCCCACAAAGTTTTGATGTGTTGTATTGTCTTTTTCATTCAGTTCCATAAATACTTTTATTTTGGCTGAGAAACATCTTAAAAAGGTTCAACATCATTAATAATTAACAAAATGCAAATTAAAACCACTCTCAGATATTGTCTCGCTCCAATATGACTGGCTAAGATCAAGAACACAAAAGATACCAGATGCTGGAGGGGTTGTGGGGAAAGGGGAACACTCATCCACTGCTGGTGGGAATGTAAACTGGTACAACCATTATGGAAAGCAGCATGGAGAACCCTTATAAGACTCAAAATGAGCCTACCACCTGACCCAGCCATACCACTCCTGGGTATATACCCACAAGACTCATCCTACCGCAAAGATACATGCACAGCCATGTTTATTGCAGCTCTCTTCACAATAGCAAAGAGCTGGAACCAACCCAAATGCCTCCCAACTGACGAGTGGATGACAAAAATGTGGTACATCCACACAATGGAGTACTACTCAGCAGTAAAGAAAGATGACATCATGAACTTTGCAGGTAAATGGATGGAACTTGAGGCCATTATGCTAAGTGAAGTAACACAGTCCAAGAAAAACAAGTGGCCAATGGTCTCCCTCATTTGTGGATGCTAACACCAAATCCCCAGATGAAAGTCAAGGTGAACAACATTATTATTATATTTCTGTTTATCTGAAAGCAACTATGTTGTTATAATGTAAATCTCTTAAGGGGCTCTAAAATCCACCACTTACTTTCAGACTCTGTAATTGCTGTAAATGGGTGGAAAGTACGTATTCATATTTTAGAGTAATATAAAATCAAAGGGGAAAAATGTGAATTCCTAAACATAAAAAAAAATCTCACAAAGTTACTTCTGACATCCTTGTTAGATGTACGGACATTTATAAATTATTAGTTGAGTACTAGTACTAGGTACTAGTATTAGTTATTAACTCACAATGTTCAAAGATAAAAAGACAATGAAATGAAGAATTTATGACACTGACAATCTATGAGAAACTGTAAAAAAATAATTTTTGGCCAAAAAAGAGATTTCCTTAAATGGACATGTAATTGCCTTATGGAAAGTTGAATAGATTTCTATATGGAAATGGGAGGGAGCACTTGGACCAGGCAGGGATTTAGCTTCCAGCTCCATGGTCATGGCAATCCAGAGGTAGAATGGTTCTTTTCAGAAGGTTAGTTGAATACCACATTTATTAGTCTACAAGTGGTAAAGGAATTTAAGCACCAGGTGGGTAATTGACTAATATGACTTTTATGTAGTCTACTTCGCACCAGAACAGAACTTTATCATTTACACATCTTCATGTCCTCTTCTTAACCTTCTTGGCAAGGGAGACTGTCTCATGGTCAAACAACTCATGGAGAAGGAACCGGACAGATCTTGAACTGTAATCTAAGGTTCCTAGGTAGGCATTCCCAAAGGAAGTAGACATGGTAGTTTGGATGAAAGCCATCTTTAAGGTTTCTAAAATCATTTAGAAAAGCTGAAGGAAGTCAAGGAGGAACAAGGACCTGACCAGAAGCAAATCTGTAACTGATTTTGTGTTGTTACCCAACAGGGGTCGGGAAGAGTGGACAAAAGTCCTCCTGTTGAGTGCATAGGAAAAGGCTTTATATATAGCTTCCTTTTTCAGAAGAGGAACCTGGTCCAAGAGAGATATCCTACCATTTCTAAATCCACAAAGCAGGCTTAAAGAAGAGCCACATGAACAGTACCATAGATCTCCTTTCAAGCAATGTTAGCCTGCCTTGGTAGATACGAGAACACAGACAGATAAACAGCTACTAAAGAGACATGTCCTCTGTCTGCTGTACGAGTAGACTGCATTCCCTTCTGGTTGCTCTAATTCCCGTAGTCCCTGAGCTGTTTATAGCTTTGAACCCTATGAGCTTTCCCTTTGATTTACTTACATATCTCCTATGTACTCTAATTTTGAGCTAGACCTCATCACACTATCTTGGATTTCTTGGATTTTGTCTCAAAACCATACCAGATGGCTTTAAATGTTATTTGACTTGTCAGAGGGGTGAAGAGATTCATAGGAGCTCCACATTCATTGGCTGTCCCTCGTGCCAGGCAGTGGTAAATACCTAGTACTTAGTACAAACAATAGGAGCTACATAAATTCAACAGACACTTTGGGCTCAAGCAGTGAAGGAAGCCTTAAAGACAAGAATTGAGTTGAGCATGCATAGTGACTACAGGTCATGCAGAAGGCAAGCCTGGAAAACTACACCTCAGGGGCCTGTGAACCTGTCAGACTCAGATTTAGCAATTTAGTTGCAAAATGACTGGGCCCAGCTGGTGCATGCCTTTTTTACTGCATGCTTTCAACATTCTTTGTTACTCTTCTGTGTGCCAGCACACCTAAATGGTCTTATTTTGTATAAATGGGAATTGGGTATAATTGCAGTTGGCTTCCAATGGGAAGTCAGAGCTAGGTGAGTCAAAGCAAGGGAGAAATGTTGATGGGGAGGTTAACATGGAGGTGGTTTATGTGAAAACACTTGAGGTGTCTGGAGCAGAGCAAAGTCAGAAATGAAACAAAAAACAATAGGGAAAGATGCAATGGATAAACAGGAAGTAGCTTGCTCTGAGCATCAAGAATCATGTAAACATCTGATGCTGGGCATCTAGATATCTTAGACCAGAGCCAGTCTTCCACACATTATGTATGGGCTTCATGGTAGATCAGATCCTAGGAAGAACAGGATAGGCCAAGTTTTAACAGGGAGTAAATAAACCACTCAAGACAGAAAGTAGAGTTGGCCTCTGTAGCTGTGGGCTCTGCATCCATGGATTCTGTCAACTACTGATTGAAAATATTTGGGGAAAAACACTTTTCTCTGAAAATATAAGGACTATTTTCTCTTATCAGTCTCTAAATAATATAGCATAACTATTTCCGTAGAATTTACATTGTATTAAGTATTATAGAGAATCAAGGGGTAATAGGCCACATGAAAATTCTAAGCCGTTTTATACAAAGATTTAATGTTTGTTTCCTTAGATTCAGGTGTCTGAATGGGGTATGGAGTCTAGTTCTGCATGGAAATTTAGAGACAACTGTAACTCGATTATGGTGTAGTGAAATATGCGAGGGCTGGAAATTTGGCTTAGCAGTTAATAGCATTTGCTGCTCTTGTAAAGGACCAGGATTTGGTTCTTAGCATCCACACAGTAGCTCAGAACCATCTCCAACTCCAGTCCCAGGGTCCCTGATCCTCTTTTGACTTCTTCAGATATCACATACAAATGTGGTACACATAAATACATGTAGGCAAGCATTCATACATATGTACAATAGTTGCCGTGAAGCATGAGGCTCTGAGTTTGAATCTCCATAAAGCCAGGTGTGGTATGTGCATCTGTAATCCCCAACTCCTGTAGCAAGATAGGAGTCAGAGATAGGAGACTGCCTTGGACCAGCTAACCTAGCTTAACCAGTGTGGAACAAGAGACTTTGTCTCAAAGAGATGGAAGGCTAGGATTGACAAGTAAATGTTTTTCTTAAACTCCGCACACTCACTGTAGCATACATGTGCCCACATTTACATACATGCACAGACACATATACACACATCACATACATGCAGAAAAAAAAGAAACACACCAAGCCTAATCTTTATACTAACATGTTATTAGGGCTTTCAAGTAGTTTGCTTAGAAGACTTTCGATCCCCAGCACCCACATGGCAGCCGAGAACCGTCTGAGACTCCAATTCCAGGAGAACTCCAGTTCCAGGGGAATCCGACACCCTCTTCTGACCTCCGCGGCATTGCACGACACGGGTGCACAGACTTACATGCAGACAGTGCATTGATACACATACAGAAATAAATAAATGCCGGGCGTGGTGGCGCACGCCTTTAATCCTAGCACTTGGGAGGCAGAGGCACGCGGATCTCTGTGAGTCCGAGGCCAGCCTGGTCTACAGAGTGAGTTCCAGGACAGCCAGAGCTACAGGGAGACCCTGTCTCAAAAAAAAGAAGACTTTCAGGTGGTAGACAAAGAAAATATGTGATATATTTTGTTTAAAATTTGATTTGAGGTGGGTAGGACTTGGCCATAGTGATCCTGGGATACATTATCTGGAACTGTCTTAGAGTTCTAGGCTTTGATCTAATCAATACTTAGGGACATTAAGGCTCACTAGAATTTCCAGGTCAACTTCCCTCACAATCTTAATTGTAGCATGCATCATCTCAACACAGACACGCCTTGTGATTTTCAATGAAAGTGCTCATGTAAGACCTTTAAAAACCAAGACCTGTGTGTTCTTCATGAAAATGTAAGAGTCCCTGACATTTAGGGTAACAGAAGGAGTTGCTCTGATATTCTCTGCTAAATTTACAAGACTTGGCTGACACCCCAAGCGTCTGTCCTATTGCAGGGAGTATTAATCATTCTTTAAAAGCTTTAACTTAGTGTACTCTGGGCTGTGTGTTAAATGCCATGAACTATGTGACTTGTAGACAGGTAAATCACCTAGCTGCAGGTTACTTTTTCTTCAAAGCTACTGACTACGTGGAGCCTTTGAGCTGAGTTGCTGTGAGAACTGGGCATTCAAATAGCCTTTGTAGAAAGAGAAGCGTACTAACAGGAGGGAATCACCAGGCCCATTAGAGTTAGAATGCTCTTTTAAAGATGGTCTGTTGCAATGTTCTCCACACCTTTTCCCACTAGTTCTTAGAAATGCCAACATATTACCAGGAGAATGTCTCTGAATCTGAATAATTTGGAGGACGCCAAGTTAAGCAAAGACAAAAATGTATCTGTCTCTGCCCTAGTAGTCTATAGACTTGCAAACCATACTGTGTATTAACAAGCAAGAGTCAGCTTGCTTCACCAAGGCCTTTTTCCTATTTCATAGACAGGGCATTCTGAGAAATGTTGATTGTTTTCATAGAAAAGAAAGCAGGTCCAGAGCATTAAAGGGACTTACCTGAGGTGAGGAAACTCCCTGAACACAGTTAGTAAAGAAGCTTTTACCTAAATGAGGGCCCACCAAGATGGTATAGCACCACACAGAAAATTGAAAAAAGAGAAGTGTATTCGTTCCTGAAGATTGTTACCACTCTAGGTTCGAGGAATTATTTTGTCCACAAATGGTCTCAGGTGGCCTATGCTGGCTGTGGACTTGCAGTATAGCCAAGGTTGGTCTTGAACTTCTGATCTCCTGAGTTCTGGAGTTGCAGTTATTCATGTGGTGCCCAAGATTGATCCCAGGACTTTGGGCACGGTAGGTCAGCACTTACCTACTGAGCTACATCTCCAGCACCAAAATTATGGATCTGAGTTGCATTTGGTGAGGAGGAATGAGAACAGCTGGAAAGAGCATCAGCCACCCTGGGCCAGAATGTGGGACCCATTGGGCCATACGATGCTCTTGAATAAGGAAACGTCTCCTGGCCATTAGGGAAACCACGTTTGCCATTTTCTTATTGGCTGTCCTCATTCTCAGGTTGGGTTTCCGGTGGGAGTATGAGGGCCATCAGTTAATCTCGAATAATGAGCATTTCTGTTGGTTTATTAATTTTCTGGGAAACATAACTTGGTATGTATTAGTAATACATTTTTGTTTGTTTCAAAATTTGGACTGGAATATTTTTTCTAAGCACATTTGGAAAAGCACTGTTAGAGAGGACTTCAATTTCCATTAATAATTTTAGGAAGAAAAGTTTATAGTAGGATTTGTGACCCACAGATCCCTAAGTGTTGCATAAATAATCCTGTAAACTGCAAAAAGACCTTATGTAAAGTCACTCGCAATTGCATGTTTAATTAGCACCTACTAATGTAACAGATGCATTTGAAATAAGTTAGGGTGACATGTACTATTCTGAACAATACAATATCAGCTCAGGGGCCAAGGGCAGGCAATATAACCTGTTTTTAATTGAGCAACTTGTCACCCAACAAAATAAGAGACAGCTTGTGTTTTATATGTTTCTGTAGTACATCATTATCCAACAATAAATGCAAAAATAAGTTACAAAAAATTTTCAACAGAAATTTTTTTTAAAGGCACAGGGATGTAGCTTGTCAAAGGATTTTCTATGAAAAATAAAAAATGCATCTACATCATGCTGATCATTTCAAGAATAAAACTTTAGTGCTTAAAAAACCCTGGTCATATTATTTATTTGTATGGTATGTATGCATGGTATATGCACATCTGCATATGGGTTGCTTGCCTATGCCTGCAGATGGAGATGGATAGCTTCCTCTGTCACTCTCTGCCTTAATGCTTTCAGTTAGGGCCTCTCAAGGGGTTAAGGCTGACTGACTGGCAAGCTCTAGGGGATATGTCTGCCTCTGCCACAACCACATTATTTTTGATATAAAAATTGACTCTGGGAGATATCCTGGAGAGTTGGAAAGACACAGATGTGAAGTTTACACGTTGTTTTGATTTTGTAGCAGTGCAAAATGGAAGCTCCCTTTTAGTTGAAATAGGTTAAACTTCTCAACCCTCTCACCCACACAAAGGAACAGCTGTCAAATTATATGGTAAAAACTAGCAGGAGGGGAATACAAAGTAAGATTGCCCAGGGGAGGTTTTGGTCTCCAAGATACTCCAGAATCTCCTAATTCCATCCCTTGCAACTTTAATACTGGTGAGTAGATGAATGTCAAAGGCAGCCTTGCAAAGGGAATAAACTTTCAGAGGAGTATTGTTGCTTGAGAGATAAATCTGAAAATGGTAAAGGTCAACTCTTCTGCTTTTGCCTCAAGGCCATTGCAGGTACTACATGACTATGGTTTATTGTGAGTAGCTGACCCTCTTATCTTTTATCTCAGCACCAGCCCTGTCACCCGGTAACTGCTTCTCTTGCCCCATCTCTTTGCCTTTTCTACCTGATGAAGTGCTTATTACTGCTGACTTGTCTGGGCTCTATCCCACAGCTTCAGCATGGGCCCTGAGGTGACTCTGTTGCGTAAATGCCCATGAATTCAGAGTCAATAAGGAATTTGTTCATTCCTTACTCCAAGCAAGACTTAAGGCATGCTTTCAGTGCCTACTATGTTCCAGGTGCTGGGCAAGGCACTCTTAGGTGGACTCTCATAGCCCAAGGAGGCATGGCCATCCAGCAAGCATCACAATGAGGATGGAAGAGATGACAGCAAAGAAGGAACTGGAGTAAGTACTTTCAGAGGTGTGATCCTCACATTCCTAGAGAGCCAGCCCATGCTTTCGAAGACTGTCAGTCACGTTGAATCCTGGCCACGAGATTAGAGAATAGAGAAAACCCTACTTTCTCCAGGTTGAATTCAATTCATCTCTCGTGGTGTGTGTGTGTGTGTGTGTGTGTGTGTGTGTGTGTGTGTGTGGTGTAAGCCAGAGGACAACTTTGGGCATCATTCCTCAAGGCACTGTCAAGTAGGCTACTCTGGCTGGCAATGAGCCTCAGATACCTGCTTGTCTCTGTCCCCCTAGTACTAGGTCTACAAGCATGCAGCACCACATCCCGCTTTTCCTATGTAGGTTCTGGGGATTGAACTCAGGTCCTTGGGCTTGCAAGGTAAACACTTTACCAGAACTGAACTGTCTCCCTAAACCCTTGTGTTTTTGATCAAATATTTCCAGTGAGATTGTTGGTGTCATACTCTGTCAGGGCAATTACGCATGCACATATTACACAATAAAATGATTTATTTATGCCCTTCCTATAGCAAAATAGATTGACAGTGTCCTACACAGCAAGTCTGAAGTTTATGACAACATGAGTGTATTTTAAGTGCAAGAGCTCCACCACCAAAAGGAATATAATGATGAATTGTTTTGTAAACTGAAAAATAGCTTGAAATGTAAATGTCAGTCTCATAAGCTATTCGTCTTCAAAGTCCAGATTTGTGTATGTTTGGTTCTATAAAATATGATAAACCTATGCATATTTCATAGAGAAAAAAATCCTAGGACTAGCTTAAGACCGTTTGCAGCTTGATTCAGAACAGAAACTTGAGATACTGTTCTCATTTTCTTCTGCCTTCAACTTTCTCAATTATTCCAACTATTTTCCTTCTCCTTAGAATGTAAATTTCTGCTTAAGCTGCCTTAAATCATTTCTATAACAACATGGAGGTATCAATTAATAAACAAAACACAGACTGCACATCATCTCTCTGGGATGCAACATATTCTCATATTCGTATGCTGGACTTACCTAGATTAGAGGCAAAAGAACACCATTAATTTCTATTGTCCCATTAAAATATTCACTAGCTGGGTACCAGGAATGCTCTGTTTGGCTTATAATTTATTAGAAACACCTTCTGTTAAAGACCAAAGCCTTTTGTTTCCCTAAAAAGCAGGACACACATTTTTGCTCTCTAAGATACAATGAACATGTCTGCTGGAAGAGTATCTCTGCTATAACTTTTGCAAGTGAATATGAAAAGAAAAACAATCCAGGCTGCCAGCTCTTTAATCTCCTTGAACATCAGAGGCCGAGAAAGCAACATTTTCAAGCCTTATACGTATCAACAGAATAAAATATTATGAAGACACACTGGTCACATATGGCTTTCCCAGAATATCACCATCCATGAATATGGGTGTTATTGTTTTTTGTTCTGCAAGAAAGTTTCACACACTCTTTCACAGATATGCCAAGCTCAGCTTGATTCATAATAGATTCATAATAGATGCTGAGAGATGAACACACGAACTGCCTGCAAAGTAGTTCCCTGTGTTTTCCTTGCTGTTGACAATCCCAGCAGCATTTTCTTTGCCTTGGAGTGGAAATCTGGAGATTGAGCTATTAGTTTGAAAAGTTTGTGAGCAGAACTGGTATAGCTACATGAATTAGTGACTTCACTATGCTTCTATCTCAATGAGCCTTCAATAAAAAGAACAGTCACCCTCAGTACACATGGGTGATTGTTTTC
Organism: Rhizomys pruinosus; assembly: GCA_009823505.1. Classification (NCBI taxonomy): domain Eukaryota; kingdom Metazoa; phylum Chordata; class Mammalia; order Rodentia; family Spalacidae; genus Rhizomys; species Rhizomys pruinosus. Next base: position 208,805 of record VZQC01005193.1, on the reverse strand, counting down.
AGGATTCCCACGGCTGTCAAAATTGCAGGATGCCCTAGACCCTTGTATAAAATGGCATAGCATTTGTAGAGAACCTGTGCATATCCTCCTGTGTACATTGAATGACCCCCCCCAATTAGTTAGACTACAATATTAGTTAGACTACACTATTAGTTACATTTCTATTGCAGTGATAAAACAACATAACCAAAGCAACTTATAGAAGGAAGCGTTTACTTGGGATTATGGTTTCAGAGGAGTAAGTATCCATCATGCAGAGGAAGCGTGGAAGCAGAGGCAGCTGGAGCAAAAAGCTGATCACCCACATCTTCAAACAGACACAGGAAGCAGAAAGAAGGAAAACCGGAAGTGGGGCAAGGCTTTGAACTCTCAAATCTGGCCCCCAGTGATGTGCTTCCTCTAGCCAGGCCACAGTTCCTGAAGGTTCCATGATTCTTCCCAAACAGCACCACCAACGGACTAAGTGTTCAAATGCTTGAGCCTGGGTGTGTGTGTGGGGGTGTGTGTGTGTGTGGATGTCTTCAAAGCACCACAACTATCTAATGCAATATAAATGTTATATAAATAATCACAATATGATATTGTTTAGAGAGAAGTGATATGAAGGAAAGTTTGTAGATTTTCAGCTCAGATATAGTTTGTCTCTAAATATTTCCCAACCACAGTTGGTTGACTCCATGAATGCAGTTATGGGGAGGGGGGCACTGGGACCATACCCCGCCTTTACCATTTCTCCCTCACTAGAATGTTAATGGTGAAAGAGAAATCATCTAAACAAAACATTTAAGGTATTCTTTATAGATGTTATGCTAGTCTACTCAGGCAATTTAAAAAAATATATATATATCTGTATCTATCATCTATATGTTATTTACATCTATATCTCTCTATATATCTATAATCTTTATCTATATCTATCACCTATCATAATTCAGAAAACATAAGGAAAATCTGATTTCCAGCCTTCACTCTGCCGTTGCTGAGCTAGACTTTAGCTTACCGTGTACTTGAGTCTGTTCCTCTAGTTCATTTAGCAAATGCTTATTTGCATGTTCAAGACAGTGTTCTGGGTAAGTGGTCAGCTTTCTAGAGTTCCAGTTCTCTTTGAACTTGTAGACATGAAAGTATGAGAGGAAATATATATTATATATATATATATATATATATAATGTGTGTGTGTACATATATATGTATATGGAAGATAGAGTGATAGGACTCTGGAATCTTGAACAAAGCCATCTTGTAAAATCTTTCTCAGGGTGGATATGCTACACAAATTTTGTCCCCCTGAAAAGTGATTTTATTCTTTTTGACTAGGTTATGTATTCAGAAATGAGTAAATTGACATGATTAGAAATGGGGGTGTGTGTGACATGGCATCTTACAAACTGTACACGAGAGCTGAGAGGAGGACCTGGTACTAGGTTACCAAGTCCGGGACAGGAATGGGCCTAGAAATGGTGGCTCAAGATTAGTGTTGGGACCAAGGAGTCCAGGATGAAAAGCATCCCAAAGTTGGTCTTGGGGTAGAAAATTCAGAGCAGAGAAGACAAGCGGCTGACATGGAAGAAAGTCATCCACAGTAGTTAGTCTTGTGGATTCAGAGAAGGGTAGGGGAAAGGGATTTATGACCATGGCTGGCCCCTGGGGAAGGAAAAGGCAAAGATCCATAGTCCTGGCATTCAGAGATCCCTCCATACCCAGGGGCTCCTCATCTGTAGATTCAAACAACCTCAGATAACAAAATATTTAGAAAAAAAGAATCTGTACTGTATAGGCATAGTCTTTACATTTTTGTCATTGTTCTCTAAATAATACAGTATAACAACTATTTGCATAGAATTTACATTGTATTAGGATTATTAGTCATCTAGAGATAATTTATATTCTACAGGAGGACGTGTGTAGGTTATATGCAAAATTCTAGTTCATATAATAGACTTGAGTATCTTTGGGCTTGCTGTGGCATGAGTCTGAGTGTCCTGGGATCAGTTCTGGAAGATCCCAAGGGAGAACAATCCATCTAAATAGAAAGTCAAGATCTCAGACCAAGGGCAAACCATAGCTATAAAAACAGAAACAAATGCAAAATGAGACTAAAAAGCCAAGTGATATGACATTAAATATCAGGCTGTTCACCCAAAGGCTCAAATCCTTCCAGGCAAGCAGTGATGGTGCTTGGGAGATAAAGACAGAATGTGTCTTGGGGTAAGAGTTGGGGTGGAAGGGGGAAGGGATAGGGATGTGGTTATGGCAGGAGGTGAATTCCAAGGCAAGACCAGGTCAAGGCAACTGTGTATAAAGCTGGCTTCCCCAGATATAATAAACCTCTCTTCATAGAGGGATGGGCATTCATGTTAAACAGGGCAACAGGAAGTCCTGTATGACATGACGATTGGACCTCTGAAATTCTTTCCAATTGTGACATCATGTGTTTCAATGTGAATTCCTGTTCCGTAAACACTTGTGCTCATAAGTAAAGATTGTCCCTAAACACCAGCAGGACTTCTGAGATTAACTCTTTAACATTTATACCTTCCTGATGTTGGACGTCTGATCTCTACCCCAAGGCACGGACTCTGATGGGTAACAGACAGTCATAGGACCTCTACGTACAAATATTGTTTTGCCCTCAATACAGAAATGCAGAAGATACTTTTCCCCCTTCTTTTACCTTGTAGAATCCAGATGCAAGGGCCAGTAAGAGTATAGCTTTTCAGTGTTAGCTTGGTAAAGAAGAACTTTAAAGAGGGAGACTTGGACCTACAAGAGACAGTTTAGGAGTTTGGGAAGATTAATTCAGTTGTCAACTTAATGAGATCTAGAACCACCTGGGAAATGGGCACCCTGTGGAAGATTATATTGATTACATTTACTGAGGTGGGTAGACCCATCCACTATGGGTGGCATTATGCATTGGGCTGGATCCTGGATTCACATCATTGAAGTCAGGGAGCACAGAAAAAGGAGATACAGGAGGCATTTCCTTCAACTAGGCTACACTTCTTACATTTAAGCACCTTGCAGTAATGCAATCAGATAATTAATCCATCAGGGGAGTAATCCATTCACTAGGTTAGAGACCTCATGAACTGTCTCTCTGGAAACACTGTCATAAACACCCCCAGAGCTATATCTCCATGGTCTCATAGGTGCTTCTCAATCCAACCAACTTGACAGTCAAAATCAACTTTCACAGGGGCCATTTCATCACTAGCAAGCCATAGCAAGTACAAGTCATAGTTGATAAGACCATTCTCAGTAATACTGACCCTGCTTTGATTCTGCAGCAGTGGGAAGAGTGGTGGGCCGGACTTGCCTTCTAATGTTTCCTACGTCACTCCGTACCTGCCTATCCATGGAAAATCTACTTGGCTTTCTATCTATGTAATTTCACTGAAAATTTAATTCTAAAAGAGTAGAGACAGCATTTATGTGCCAGGCATTGTCCCAGGCACTAGTGACGCTACGCTAAGACCCAGGTCCTGCTTCCATGGTGCTGTTCTGTCCAGAGAAGCTAAACTGACTGAATGAAAAGAGACGGGATTGAGCAAGAAGCCTGGTCCTGATGCTGTGCATGCCACCTGACTGAAATGATGAGGAATTTTTGGTCCATGTGGATGAAATCAGCAGAGAGGCGATTTATAGAAGTAAACACAAACAGGTGTTCACCCTCTCGCCCCACCAAACTAATTATTAAATCTCAAATAAAGAAAATAAACAGAAAAGAATTGTAACTTTTTTCCATCTAAGAATATAAGGGTTAGGGTACTTTCTGGAGTCTTGTGACTTGTTTGATTTTTAAAATTAGGGCTCTTGGATATTTGTGTATGAGTTTCTGTTTTGTAGCAATTTCCCTGAATTAAAAGGGAGGCTCGTGAGACTCATGAAGTAAATGAGCCTCACAGGTCCCAGGAAGCTGGAATTTATGAGATTCAAAAGGCCCATGCCCAAAGTCATGTAGGTAGTAAATGGGGCTGAAGAGATGGCTCCACAGTTAAGAGTACTGGCTGCTTTTGGCAGAGGACCCAGGTTTGAATCCCAGCACCCACATGAAGGCTAACAACCATCTGTAACTCCAGTTCCACAGATCTGCCACCCTCTTCTGACCTCCACGGGCATTGCATGGGATGGGTGCACTTACATACATGGCAGGCAATACACTCATACACATAAAAAAAAATCAGTTTGTCATTATTATCACGTCAAGAATATATAGACTACTCAAAAAAAAAAAAAAAGAGAAGAAAACAAATGACCTACTCAAAAAATGAGTAAAGAGCTGAATAGAGACTTCGTCAGTGAGGAAGGAAAGATGGCTGAGAAACATCTTAAAAAGTGTTCAACATCATTAATAATTAAGGAAATGCAAATTAAAACCACTCTCAGATATCATCTCACTCTGATATGATTGGCCAAGATCAAGAACACAAAAGACACCAAATGCTGGAGAGGTTGTGGGGAAAGGGGAACACTCATCCACTGCTGGTGGGAATGTAAACTGGTACAACCACTATGGAAAGCAGCGTGGAGAACCCTTAAAAGACTCGAAATGAGCCTACTACCTGACCCAGCCATACCACTCCTGGGTATATACTCACAAGACTCATCCTACTACAAAGATACATGCACATCCATGTTTATTGCAGCTCTCTTCACAGTAGCAAAGAGCTGGAACCAACCCAAATGCCTCCAACTGACGAGTGGATGACAAATTGTGGTACATCTGCACAATAGAGTACTATTCAGTGGTAAAGAAAGATGACATCATGAACTTTGCAGGTAAATGGATGGAACTTGAAGCCATTATGCTAAATGAAATAACATAGTCCCAGAAAAATAAGAGGTGAATGAACTCCCTCATTTGTGAATGCTAACACCATCCCCAGATGAAAGGCAAGCTGAACAACATTATTGTTATGCTTTTGTTTATATGAAAGCAAGTATGTTGTTATAATGTAAATCTCTTAACAGGCTCTAGAATCGATCCACCACTTACTCTCAGACTCTGTAATTGCTGTATATGAGTGGAAAGTATGTATGCATATTTTAGAGTAATATGAAATTAAAGGAGGAAAATGTGAATTCCTAAACATAAAAAAAGACTGAGAGAAAGATGCAGGATAGTTATGGCAGAATGTATGATCTAGGGTGGGGTGGGGGGAAGGGAAAGGGGAATATGTCTAAACTGAACTGAGAAATGATGTCTGAAATACACAAAACATCAATAAAAGCATTATAAAAAATTTAAAAATATTTAATGCAAAAGCTAAAAAATAAATAAATAAAATAAAACTAAGATACATGGGCAGCAAACAGCTGCCATGAGAAGAGGTATGCTGCCCCTCTGAACTGCTCGGAGGAGACAGACCTATGGGGCTGCCTGCGAGCCGAGCAGAGAGATCCAGGATTGCAGGTTTCCAGAGTCAACAGCTATGCTGGAATGGGCTTTTTTGGTGATGCAGTTTTCTTTGAGTCATCCCTGCTCCTGTAAGTAACTCCTCACTGATTCTTCTGTACGTAACCCCAGTAAACTCCTTGGTCTGTGTGCTGGATAGCATCAGTTGTCAACTTGACACGCCTGGGTAGAGGGAACCGTAGTTGCAGAATTTCCTCCACTGGACTATCCCATGTCTGTGGGGCCTTTTCTGGTTGTCAAATGATGTAGGAGGGCCCAGGTCACTTTGGGTGGTGCCACCTCTGAGCAGGTAGTCCTGAGCTACATACAAAGCAGACTAAGCCTGGGCCAGAGGAGCAAGCCGGGAAGCAGCGTTCCTTCGGGGTCTGGGCTTTGGTTCCTGCCTCCAAGTTCCTGCTCTGACTTCCTTCAGTGATGAAGTGTGACCTGGGAGATGTAAGGTGAAAGAAACCCTTTCCTCCTCAAGTTGTTTTTAGTCAGTGTTTGTATCACAATAGAAAGTAACTAGGACAGTCACTTAGTTGCATTTTGGTAGAACCCTTTCTTTGGTCTATGTGCCCCATCTGGGCATGAACAGACATTTATTTGTTCATGCCTCCCCAGGAAAAGTCACACAGCAGTTTCTTGGGTCTAATATTTATGTATTTATTTACTGAATTATTATTTATTATTATTACTATTATTGAGACAGAGTCTATGTAGCACAGACCAGCCTCGAGCTCTTCTTTGGTCTCAGCTTTCCACATGGGGAGAGATCCTTCACTTTCCTGCTTTGCACCTTCTTTGCCTCAGACACCCAGATGAGAAGTAGATTGTGGCTAATGACCCTCCTTCGCCTATCCCTACGGGGTGCAGAGTTCTGGGAGGTCCCTAAGTAACGCAATGCCCTTAGCCAACACTGAGGACTCCTCTTGGCCTCTCCTGCTAGTGATGGTTCTGCCTGGTGGCTGTGCAGGGGTGGCTTCCACATGGAGGGCTCCTGGGTCTTTTTCTCTGGAGTTTCTAATTGTTCTTCCTTCTTCTCACTGCATCAAAGGTTTCCCGTGGGGCAAAGCCAGATGCGATAGCAATAACACAAACCTTGGAACAGATCGAGTTTGAATTCCTTATACATTATGTGATGTGTGACAGAGGACTTCCAGCCTTTGCTGTCTGTTTCATACCTGTAGTTGTTCCTCTACATCTTTGGGGTTTGCATCCATGAATCCAAACACCTGCAGACTGAAAATATTTGAGAAACTTGTTTCTATATTGAGTATATTCTTGTTATTCTTCCATAAAATTAGAACATAGCAACTATTTATACGGCATTCACATTGTATTAGATATCAAAGAAAACAGGAGGATGTGTACAAGGTATGTGCCAACAGTAGGCAATTTACCATAAGGGACTTGAACATCCTGGGATTTGAGTATTTATTAGAGAGGTCTTGGAACAACCTCTCTCCCCATGGAAACCAAGGGGCGACTATACTACTTTCATAGTATTTTTAAATATACAGAAAGTGTTCCTAGAGTGAAGAAAATGCCCTTGAAATACCACCTTCCTTCTTCATTCCCATAACCCTTTCCTTACACTTGGTCAGTTGGAAATCATAGATTCTCCCCTGCCAAGTCCTGTCACAGACCACCATATTTCTCAGATGAAGATCTCTGATGAGTGCCCTTATAGGATATTGACCTTCTGAAGAATCCATGGAACAATTTCTGAAAGCTCTATTTGGGAAGCAAGCCTGGATAACAATTCAATTGCGTGCCTGTCCTTATTGTCTGCCTCCTCCTCTTCCTGCTGCTTTGCTTCCTCTTCCTGCTCCTCTACTTCCTTATCCCGTTCCTCTACCTCCTTCTATAGGTCTTCCGCTTCCTCTTCCTATTCCTCCACCTCCTCCTACTCTACCTCTTCTTCCTCTGCCTCCTCCACTTCTTCCTTCTCTTCCTTTTCTTCTCTTTCATCTTCATCTTTCTCACATATACCTTTCCTCCAAAGCAGAGACAGGGACGTATAGACCTCACTTCTCAGAATCAGCCCTATTTTCCTAACTCTAGTTGAATGGTGAGCTACTTGAATTAGGCTGTAATTGCACAGAGATTGTTACGTTTATGTCAAAAGTTTCATTCAAAGGGCAGTATAGGACCAAACATGACTACAGAACAATCTTTATTTCTTATACAAGGCTGCCTGAGCTTTTGTCCAAGCTTTTTCTAAAATATTATAGAGTAGTTAAAAGTATCAGGCTGGTGTAACTTTTTTTCTGGATGCTTAATGACCATACTTAATGCCCATACTAATTTGGCCGAGGATCTTAAGGGATAACTTTGTTCCTTGCCCTCAGAAGTCAACTAAGTCCCAAGGGACTATGCATGGGGGCATCTCTTGAAATGTCCTGCAAATGTGAGTCACCAGTCTTCCTGTGCAGAGAGGTCTTGGAGATCCGCTAATGGGACTTCAGCCAGTGTCCAGCCTATAAAGAGGAAAGTCTGCTCATGCTTCAAAAAAGGAAGTCTGGTCTAGCAAGATCTGACTTTGTCCTAGAGTGGATTGAAAAACCAAAAGGATCCAGGGGATCCCTCCCTCCACCCACCAAACCCTTGAGGACCAGATCCTCAACTGACCTTGAGAAAACAAAAACCTCGGTTAATCTGGGCTGTGTGGCCTTAAGCGTCCAAAAGGAACGTATAACCAGAAATAAATAAATAATAAGTCCTGAGAAATTGTACTTCCGTTATAAAACTTGAGATCTTAGTAAAAAAAAAAAAAAAGAGCACAGTTGTTTTGCCTGTTTTACTGGCAAGTGCAGCTACCCTGTGGCTGCCATTGCTTTTGCCATTCTTCAAAGACATGAGACACAGCTTTTTTTTTTAATTTTTTTTAATTTTATTTATTTTGTATGTGTATGAATGTACTGTCTGCATGTATGTTTGTGCACCCATGTCGTGCAATGCCGCGGAGGTCAGAAGAGGGTGTCTGATTCCCCTGGAACTGGAGTTCTCCTGGAATTGGAGTTAGAGACGGTTCTTAGCCACCATATGGGTGCTGGGGATTGAACCTGGGTCCTCTGCAAGAGCAGTCAATGCTCTTAACTGCTAGGCTATATCTCCATCCCTGAGACACAGCTTTTCAACCTTCCAATATGGACTGAAGACTCATATCTCTCCAAGAATCCTCCAAACCTTCAATGCCAGATGGGGACTACTGAGACATCCAACTTGTGGGCTGAACTACTACTGGGGTTTCAGCCTCTTCAGTAGACTGCCATTGTTGGACTACCCAGGCTGTATCATGGAGACCAGTACAGGAAGTTCAAGACAGAATTCGGTGCTTACTGGACGTCATTTTGTGACCATGGAAAGGGAAAACCCCAGTGTGGAGGAGAAGGGCAGAACTGATGATTGTTTGAGCTTGCCAAGGAGGAGACTTCAAATGTCATATCTTTCACCCTAATAAAGAAAAAAATCATAAGCTGAAGATGCTAAAACCTATGATATATGTAGCATGCATATGTGCATATTTTGGAATGGTGCATATTGGAAGGAATAACAACAACAATAACAACAACAGAAAGACTGCATCAAAGAACTGACTGAAGCAGTGAACTTCTGCTCAAAACAGTAAACTTCTGCATCGAGAATTTTGAGACTGAAAAAAAGATGAAAAACATTTTTGGCAGAATGGTTGAGCTCCGGTGGGGTGGGGGTGGGGCAGAGAAGGGGGCATGGGCCTAGATTTGATTTGTAATTGAAAATTTGTAATTTTTATTGAAGCTCTGTGTAATGCACAGAGCTTCAATAAAAAATTGGCTTTGAAAAAAAAGAACAATCTTGATGTATGCTATCTCTGAGAACCTATAGGATGTCTTAAGGAAAATCCCTAAGCTTTGAAATTGAAGGTATAGAGACATCTTTTTATTTTTTATTTTTTAATTTTTATTTATTTCTGTATGTGTATCAATGTACTGTCTGCATGCAGGTCTGTGCACCCATGTCGTGCAATGCCGCGGAGGTCAGAAGAGGGTCTCGGATTCCCCTGGAACTGGAGTTCTCCTGGAATTGGAGTTTCAGACGGTTTTCGGCCGCCATGTGGGTGCTGGGGATCGAACCAGGGTCCTCTGTAAGAGCGGTCGGCGCTCTTAACCGCTAGGCCATCTCTCCAGCCCCGAGACATCTTTTTCTTATAGTTCCTTTAATTAAATCAGAAAGAGCATAGATAGCACTCTGTACCAATATGGCAAAGCTAATATTTGCTTGTATTACTTTTCTGCTTGTATTTATCATAATGATATACCATGGCCACAGTATACTGCACTGTCTACTTTTGTTACATAGACATAGAAATCAGAAATGGATACTATTGTTAAGGAATTTCAAAGCAAGTGGTGTTTTAAACTAAAGCACGCTTTCCTGGAACATTGGGGTTCTGTCAAGCTTTTTGGAAACCCTTCCAGTGAATAAGATATTGGACTGGTAATTGCATTGTTCAGCTCACTAAAACGTTGTAAACTGTAGGAGCTTCCGTTTTACCATATTTAAAGCGAGAACAAACCAGCGAGGTGTTGGGTGGTAGATCTCAGGAAAAATGATGTGATCCCACTGAGAAATAAAAAGCACTTTTGCTGTTTTTAATGACACAAAAGAGCATGCTTCCCAGGCAGGCACAATATCCGCTGCACCCGTGACAACACAGAGTCCAGAGAAAGCCACTCAGGGAGCTTTCTAGAGAAGAAATACCCTGAAACTTGGGACAGAGTTGCCAGGCCGGCAGAACAGAAGGCAAAAATACAGGAAGGGAAATAAAATCAGAGGAGAGCCTGAAATGACCTACTGAGCTTATCCCACATCAGTCCCGGAGCTGCTAGCAGCGTTTGGCTGCTGGGGAGGGAGTCAGTTTTCTTCAGCAGCGTGTTTCCTAGTAGGATGCCTGTGCACATACAGGAAGCACTAATTAGACTCTGGTCAGAAAAAGAGAATATGCAGTTGGGAGAAGGATGCAGTAGGTGAGCTCAGGAGGACTTCGAGGGGGAGTAGGAGGCAGATATAATAAAATTACCTTGTATCTGTGTATGAAATTATCAAAGAAGAAATACAAGTCTAGTTTCTAAAGAATATTTTATTTATTATTTTTATTTTTTTATGTGTTTGAGTGCATTGCCTGCATGTATGTATGTGCAGCTGTGCCATGCAATGCCCACGGAGGTCAGAAGAGGACATTGAATTTTCCTGGAACTAGAGTTAGCCACCATGTGGGTGCTGGGAATTGAACCCAAGTTCTCTGCAAGAGCAACCAGTGCTCTTACCTGCTGAGCTACCTTGCCATCCCCATATAAATCTACTTTAAAAAAAATTATCAAACTTGTCTGCTCTTCCACTACCCCAGACAAGTTGAGATCAAATTCAACTTGAGGTTAAATTTCCTCACCTAGAGCATTGAGTGGTGTCTTTTTAAATTTTATTTTACTTTTTTAAAATGTGTATGAGTGTATTGCCTGCATGTGTGTAAGTGCATCTGCGATGTGCAATGCCTGTGGAGGCCAGAAGATGGCATTTGTTCCCCTAGAACAAGAGTTATGGATGGTTGTTGGCCACCATATGGGTGCTGGGATTCCAACCCAAGTCCTTTGCAAGAGTAGTCAGTGCTCTTAATCACTGAGCCATCTCTCCAGCCCCAAGAATGGCATCTTTGTATCCATCTGACATTTCAGATTTGTTTCAAGAATAAAATCATATGATTTTTTAAAGCTAACAAAAGTTCTTCAAAAATTGTAATTTTTATTAAAAATGCTACATTTATATATAAAACATATCATGCTACTAGGTTAAAAATGCTATAACTAGGAGCACTCAGTCAACTGTGAAGGTTCCTAAATAATGTGTAGGAATTACCTAGACTGCACATGTCTGAGTGGTGCTCTGCTATAGCTTTGCTGTTAGGGAAGAAGATGAAGAGGGAGAGAAATGTGCTTAGAGCTGATTTGACTCCACACGGAGGAGAACCATCCTCACTCTCTAGTCCATTAATGCCTTCATTCCCAGCAGGACACAGATACCAGCCAATTAAAGTCTTAAGCCCTCCAGGTGTCCTATCTACAGCTTCCTTCTTCTCCCAGTCTTATTTACTATGTCTTTTCTTTTTTGTTCTTTTCACTCTGCCCCTCTCTCCTTCTCTGACCAACACAGAAGAAAAGAAAGTACCAGCTCTACCTCCCCAGCCTCAAATCATTGTCTGTAGTGTGCAGCCCTGTTACTGAGCCATATGGTCGAACCATATTTTTTGGCAAGGAAAATGACAATTTGCTAGAGCAACAGAAAAACAGAATCATGTTTTGGTTTGGAAAAAAAGTCCGAAGCTACAATTATCCTGTGGTCTCTCCCATCCAGGAATTTCAGGACAGGGAAGGGTTAGTCACCTCTCTTTTGGGGTGCTGAAGGCAAGGGGAAAACACAAAGACATTGCATAGAGGAAATAAATGAGGCTCACAGCAAGTTGGAGCCCACAGAGTAAAGACACTCTGTCAGTGCTCTGCCACCTATCCCGGTGAACTGTCTCAGCTCTTACTTATTATTCATGGATGCCAACAAACCTCCCCAAAGTTTGGCTTAACCACCATGGCCATAGACAGTGGTATAATGACAATTCTTTGCATGATAATCTCTTGCATTCTGACAGCCTTGCAAAGATGCTTCACTGAACTGCCCTTCTGTGTTTGTAAACCTACTCTCTGGCTGCCTTGCCCACACTTATGGCAGGTACCCTCTGCACTACACATGGCTATATGGAATTTGTAGGAATGGTTGGACACCCAGCAAGCAAGCTTCTACAACAGGTTCCTGATGGGTGCGGAGGGCACTGATGATCTTCAGAAGTTATTTTCCTTGAAGACACAAGATCAACTTGATATGGTTTGTCTTGACAGTGTGATTCAGACATTTGGAAGATGGAATATTTTTGTTCAAATGTAAGCATACAGCTTCAGTATGGTAAAAATATTTGCAATGGTTTTTAAAGATGAAAAGAAACTTCAAAAACTTTCCCATTTCCTTCTGCCTGCTTTAAGTTCTGACCTCGGAGCTTGGGGGGTGTTTTCTATAGTTTGGGTATTCCAGGTTCATCTGTTGAGGATTTTGTCATCAGATTGGTGTTTTAGGGAGATGATGGAACCTGGCAAAGAATGGGGCTGAGTAGATGGAAATTGGGGCGTTGGCTGCATGCCTTTGAAGGCAATGTTGGCCCTGGACCCTGCCTGTTTCCCTGCTTCTTGGCTATTGTGAGTGAACAGGCCTCCTCTGCCACATACTCCTGTCATGATACACTGGGCCACCACAAGCCCAAAGAAGTAAGGACAAACAACTGTGGACTAAAATCACTGAAACTGTGAGACAAAATAAACATTTATGCTGTTTAAGTTACTTATCTTGGGTACTTTGTCACAGTAACAAAAAGCTAACACAGCAATTCTTTCATTATTATTAGTCATTAAAGGGAAAGTAGAAGCAATATTTAAAAATCACCTTCCTAGAAAGTATACTTTTTTCCTGCACTTTATTTATTTATTTATTTTTTAAATGATTACTGGTCAGCATTTCCTTGACACATTCTATTTATTTTATTTTATTTATCTTGTATGTGTATGAATGTACTGTCTGCATGTAGGTCTGTGCACCCGTGTAGTGCAATGCCGTGGAAGTCAGAAGAGGGAGTCGGATTCCCCATGTGGGTGCTGGGGATCAAACCCGGGTCCTCTGCAAGAGCAGCGGAGCTCTTAATCACTAGGCCATCTCTCCAGCCCCTGCACTTTACTTATTTCTATTGTCTCTTCTGACTCCTAACTCCTCCTCAGTTAATAGATTGTGTCATCACTAAGTGTTTTAACTTAAAGAAAGATTTTTTTTTTATGCGTTTGTTTTGCCTGCATATATGTATACCACATGTGTGTAGTACCTGTGGAGGCCAGAAGATGTCATCAGACCCTTGGAGGCATGGGTGTTTGTGAACTGCCAGGTCGGTGCTGGGAACTGAACCTAGGTCCTTTGCAAATGCTCCTAACCACTGAGCCATCTCTCCTGACTCTTGTTTTAATTTTTGATAGCAGCAACCATGTTTTCTTATCCTTATTTTTGTGATGAATAGAGGACAAGGATGTGAAACAAGGGGAGAAAGTCTGCTTTGGAGAGCTGAGAATAAAAACCCACATCATTAGAGTGAATAAGATTACACCTCCACTTCTCTGGGAAGAGCGTTTGAGGTAAAGGTTGACATTTTCCAGTTCTCGGAGTGAGATGAACTTGCCTTGTTTTAAACTTCATAGAAGCTGAAAGGAGGAGGAGGTGAGAGACTCCTATTCCCCTGGCTTATCTGTTCTTTGTTTTGGTTCTTAACTGGGTCATTGTACTGGCAGGGGGCCTTCACTTCAAACTGTGTCTTTTCACAGTTTCCAGTCTTTTCATTGAAGGAGAAACTTTCCTCCTTAATGAAGGTTCCCCACAACCTGTTATCTGGAAGAAATCTTAGCTGGAAATGGGTCATCCTTAGAAAGAATCTGAAGGAAAAGTGGGTGTGGGGAGGGAAGAACTCCCCAAAAGGAGGTCACATTACTCTGGTGAAAATCAAAATACCGTGATTAGCAGATGACTTGTCTCTAAGAATCCTTCTTTGCTCCGTAACATATCATATCCAGCCCTGCCATTGCCTCATGGAGACCGGAAAGGTCACCATTCATGCCATCCATTGACAACAGATGCATCTGCATCTTGGCAGGAACACTGCACACTGTACACTCAAAGCTGAATGAATTATTGCTATGTTTTACTCAAAAAGCTCATAGCAAAGAGCGTACTTGTATGTGGTGCTTTTCTTGTTACTGTGACCAAGTGCCTTACGAAAGCGACTCCAGGGAGGTAGGATAGATTTGGCATCACTGTTTAAGGGGTAAAGTCCATCACAAGAGGGTAGAGGCTCCATAATAGCAGGTGTATGCAGATGGGCCACACCTTCAGATCTTGACAGAACAGGAAACAACAGAGCACAAAGAAAGTGGAGCTAGTCATAAAGCCTCAAGTCCCACCTCTTAAAGGATCCAAAACTTTCCCAAACAGTTCTACCCACTGGGCACCACATGTTCAAACCCATGAGCCTATGGCAGACATTACACACTCAAACCAAAACAGCATCTCACACATCAACGCATCACCAGAGAGGGTGTAAGGATGGTAAGGACCCAGAGACTATAGGAGCCCAACAATGCTCACCAGCTTGGACTCGGTGTAACCAAAGCTAACTACATGCTTCTGTTAGGGTAGGCTACACCATATTGTCTAATGCCTTATGTACAATAAGGTTTGTGTGCCACTCACAGAATAGTCCAAGTTGGCCAGTAGCCACCTTGATGCAAAGATTCCAGGCCCCAGGCTGGGGTTCTGCCATCCTCTTAGGCTTCATTGTTAACATACCCACATCTTAGAATGCTAACCCCCTCTTCTGCCCACATTCCATTAAAGGGAATGGACATGCATAAAAGCAGAAAGACACAGGGAAATGTAGTCTAACCACATGCTTGGGGAAAAAAAAAAGGAAAGGGACATATAAGGACCTGCTGTTGCCCTTGTGTGAACCCTACCACCCAAACTTCCACTAATCTATGCCACTTCATCTGACTTTTTCGGTTCATGATATTTAATATAAACTGGCTATCCCCTGATTAATTGATTTCCTTTCTTGTTACTAGTTATGTTGGGTTCCCCTCCCAGAGTACCAGTTCTGTGAATGCAAGGGCCTGCTATTTCCCCGCTGTAAGTGAGTATCTGATGTGTTGTGGACAGCCAGTGAAGAATTATTGACCAAGTTAACAGATGTATGAATGAGAAAAGTCTTAACAGGTAAGGGAGAAAAGTGGGGAACTGTCCCATGCATGTGTGCCTGCATACAGGTATGTGTGTTCCTGTCCATATGCATGTGTGCGCCTGTGTGTATATGTATGAAGAGGGGCCTTTCAAATGTGTTTGCTTTTGTGTGGCTACACATATGCGAGAAGGTCCACATTCGTGTGTGTGTGTGTGTGTGTGTGTGTGTGTGAGTGTGTACATGTATGTGGAGGCCGGAGGTCGACACTGAGTGTCTTTCTCATTGCTTTCCACTTAATTACTGAGCCAGGGTGTCTCATTGATCCCAAAGTTTACCTAGTCAGCTTGCCCCAGGAGTCTCCTCTCTGCATCCGCACCTGTAGTGCGGAGGTGAGTGCTGAGAGTCTATGGGGCCAACACACCTACCTGGCTGGCATGTGGGTGCTGGGAATCTGAACTCTGACCTTCACGCTTTTCCCAGCAAGAACTTTATCCATAGAGCCATCTTTCATCCCTAAGAGGGAATTTTTTTGACAATAACACAGAGGCTGGAAATATCACGATGTACAGACAGTTCTCACCTCTGGTTAGTGATCTTTGAATGAAGAAACAGTTGTTGGCTACAGAAACAGGGGAGAAGTTAACTTTTTGTCTCTCCCATTCTTATAAAACTTTTCGTATTTAACTTTAGTTCTATAATTCCCATGCCTTTTTTAAAAAATGATTTTCCCTTTCTTTTTAATTACCTGTGAATATGTGTGTGTGTGTGTGTATGTCTGTGTGGGGATGTACATGTGAATGCAGAAGTCTTCAGAGGCCAGAGGAGGGCGTCAGATCCCCTGGAGCTGGAGTTAGAGGCAGTTGCAAGCCATTCTGTGTCCGGGCTGGGAACCAAACTCTGGTCCTCTGGGACAGCAGCACGCATCGGTAACCTTTGAGCCATCTCTCCAGCCCTGATTTCTGTGTCTTCAAGGCCATGAGAGGTTCGTTTCTATTTTACAGTGTGCTCCAAGGCCTTTCCTGGCTTGGTTTAACTTCGCTCCCCCTGACGTTTCTCCCTGCCATTCTGTACTGCAGCACTTTTCATGTGAACTTCCGTTGCCTTGTCTCTGTGGATCCCCTTCTATTTACTCACCTGCTTTATGTCCTTCTCTTCCTCATCCCACGTTTTAGCTGCATTTTATATCGTCCATAACATAGCACTTTCTTCAGCTACTCCATTCCTCAGCCCTCTCCTCACCCTTAGAATTTCTTTTCTATATTCAACATTGACTCTATAATAAATAGAGTCCCCTATTCGATACTTTTACTGTTCACATAGTAATTTTATCTCACTGACAATTTTTCCTCTCCTGGAGTGCAGGGACTGTGTTTAGACTTCTGCCCTGACATCATCCATTTCACAAACTGTACTGCATACCTGGCAGCACAGGTCCCGGGTGTAGTCTGCTATGCCCTTCATCCTCCAGTTGTGCTGCCAACAGTGATCGATACAGCAGGTGCAAAGTCACATTAAGTCCTTATTCTTGACACACACACGCAGCCCGATGGCAGGCACAGGTAATTGCAGAAGCAGTTAGAGAAGAAGTATAGAGCTATTTCCTTCCAATGGAGTCCAGGAAGTGTGTGTCCCAGTTGTAAAAAGGGTTTAGTGAAGCACGCGCCCATTTTTCAGTCCTGACAGTCCTAATCTTATGGGCATAAAGAGAACTGCCATGGATTCTAGCTAATGACACCATTCACATTGCTAAAGTGTTGTTTTAAGACTTTCACCACAAACTCAAATCTCAGTTAAGTTCAAGGGAAAGGGTATTATGGCCAAATGCAATGTCTGCTGGTTTATGATCAGGAAGATAAACCATGCAGTTCACTTGGGTTGATTGATGCTCAGGAAGAAAGTTGTTGGCTGTTATCCAACTTTAGCCATGGGCTGGTGGGAACGATGGTCCCAGGGCTCTTCTTGGTCTTGTTGAATTATTACAGGCAGGCTGTGCTCTGAAAGGAGGTGGGTTGGCAATGGTAGTGCTTTCATTTTTCTTATTTCCCAGCCATCTCTCAGCTCTGTGATCACTGCCAGTTTTGATGTCCTTTCTGACAGGAGGAGGAGGACCTCAGATGGAGAGGATACCATACCCTCCAGGGAGCCTTGTAGTGGCTGGGAAGGTCCAGTTTTCTCAATAATGTCATCTTGTAGCTATGTTCAATGTCACTGTGGGTGTCTAGTGGTCTTTTCATGCTCTGCATCTGTGTAGATGCTCAGCTCTCTTGATTTTATATTCTTTTCTTGGAGAAAAAGGCTGTTGGGCAATCCCAGCAAACTATGGGGCAGGAAGGAGCTGCAGGTACATGAATATAATGGATTTGTTTCTTTGATTGTTTGCAAGCATGAGAAACAGGAGGAGCCTGGGTGAATGGATTCTACCTTCATTTTGTTAGATGTCTCTATCTCCTCTCATGGGCCATTCACAAACAGAAAAAAATCTCCATTCTGTAGCATAGTTATCTCTTTATCTGGCCCAGCCCAATCGTGGGGAGGCACAAAGGGAAGCTACACAACTGTACTCTCTCTCTTTCTCTTTCACACACACATTCTTCATTTATCAAACCTGGCTTTCCTACTTTATATATGGCCCATGTGATATTTAATCTTCACTGTTAAAACTTGACTGTTTTTGGAATTCCTTAGGAGGCACAACTCTGGGCATTTTTTTTCCTTGTTTAATTGAACATCTGTACAACTTATATGATGGTTTCCAATCAAATCCAGTCCCCCTACACCCCAAACCCTCATCAAAACTCACGCATCACATCAGAAAACTACTAGAAATGATTAATACTTTCAGTAATGTGGCAGGTTACAAAACCAACTTTCAAAAATCAGTAGTGTTTCTGTATACCAACAACAAGCAATAGTGAAGAGCTGGGACCAACTGAAATGCCCCTCAACCAACGAGTGGATAGAGAAAATGTGGTACATCTACACAATGGAGTTCTATGCAGCAGTAAAGAAAGATGGTATCATGAGCTTTGCAGGTAAATGGATGGAGCTAGAAGATATCATGCTGAGTGAAGTAACACAGCTTTATTGCACTGTGGTCTGATAGAATGCATGGAATTATTTCAATATTTTTTAATTTGTTGAGTTTTGTTTTGTGTCCCAGAATGTGATCAATTTTAGAAAAGCTTGCATGCACTGTTGAATAGAAGGTGAGATCTTTGGAGTGTGGGTGGAGTATTCTGTAGGCATCAGTTAGGTCCATTTCTTCTAAAGTGTTATTTAATTCAGATACCTCTCTGTTTATTCTTTGTCCAGTTCTGTCTAGTGAAGAGAGTAGGGTACTGAAGTCATCTATTATTATTGAATTGTGGTTATTCTGTGTTTTTTGTAGTCCTGGAATACTATTTTTATGAAATTAGGTGCACCAGAATTTGGTGCATATATATTCATGAGACAAGAACTGCCCCTGCAAAGGGAAGACTTACTCCGAATGTGAGGGACCTGTCCATAGTCCGGGCTCTTGGACTGAATGAAAGGGAATGAAAGAGGAAGTCAGCTGAGTATGGGCTTTCCCCCATTCTCTGCTTTCTCATCTGCCGAAATGTGAACAAGCAGTCTCATACTTCCACTGCCGGTAGTACAATGCACACCTGTCACCATACCTTCCCTTCCCTGATGGATGATTGCCTCCATCACGGACCAACTAAGTCCTTCCTTCTTTCAGTTGCTTCCTAATAGATATTTGGTCATAACATTGATAAAAGGTAGCTAACACATTCACCACCCTAGTCGAAGGGTGGTATCTCTAAGTCTTTATTCCAAGTCCTTCATTCTACACAGATATATATTTTATTCTCAGTAAATATGTCATGAACTATTGTGCTACCCAGATTTCTGTGGTCTAGACTGAGATAGACAAAATGACTTAGAAACAGAGGTGGTGTGAGTATTGAACTTCTGTATTAAGGGTGCTGAGAGCTCAGTATCTCATCCATCTCTTTCATTAAGGACACTTACTCATACATCAGAACTTTGAAAGGAAATGACACCAGTTGTATGTAAGCAAAAATGAGTCTTCCTTTTGCTCAGTCTCTAAGATGCTGTGTATGAAGGTTTGAATGAAAAGTGTCCCCCAGAGACTCATATATCTAAACAAATGTTCTCCAGTTGGTGGCACTATTTGGGGAGGTTTAGGAAGAATTTTTTGAGAGTTCACAGCCTCGCCCCACATCCGGCTTGCTCCCTTTCCTTGGTGTTTGTGGTTGATGGTGTTATGTTTCAGCTTCCTGCTCCAGCCATCTGCTGCCATGCTTTTCCAGCTATTCCAGACTCCCCCTCTGGAACTACAAGCCAAAATGAACTCGTCCTTCTATAAATTGCCTTTGGCCATGGTATTTTATCACAGCAACAAAAAAGCAATGCACTGGGTTTTTGGATACACACTTAAAGGTCTTTAAAAGTATAAAAGCAGGGACTGGAGATATAACTGAAAGCACAGCTCTTGCCTAGCATGCATCAAGCCCTGGGTTCAATACTCATACCACAAAAGCAACACACAACAAACCACTTAAAACCAGTCATCAATAATTACCACTCAGCCACAATGGCAGCATAATTATGTCTTATAATAGCTACAGATGTGCCTGCAGTTATTCTACCTTTCAAATGCCCTTCAGTATAGCTCTTGTTCAGAAAGGATTGTTCTCTATCTGAACAAGTTCTTAAACTTAGAAGAAAGGATTGTGTTATCCAGTAAATATGAACGTTTTCAGTTTGTTCAGATTTTAGTTGTTTTTAGAGGAGATTATTAATGGTCAAAGCTCCTTACATGATAGACCAGAAATCAGAAATCATGTTGCAGCATTTTTTTGAGATGAGCATGTGGCTTTAGATTTTTATTATTTTGATAGTGTTCATTACATTGATTTTTGGTAGAGTAACCAGGCTTGTACTTTTGGAATAAACCTTGCCTGGTTGTGGTATGTAGCCCTTTTTATCATTTTGGATTTGGTTTGCTAGAATTTGGATGCAGATTACTGAGTTGAGAGTCAGCCGTGTTGGTCCGCAATTTGCTTTTCTTGGGAAATCTTTGTTTGGCTTGGTAGTTTTATCTCAGGCAGTTGGGAAGCGCTGGTTCTCTTTTTAGCTTTGTGAAGTATCCCTAATGGAGTGCTATCAATTCTTACTTAAATATTAGGAAAAATGAACCAATGAAGAAATCTAGGTTTGGATTTGTCCTTTGCAGATAGCTTTTTTAAATTGCTAATTATTAATTTACATGATATAAATCTCTTCAGATTATTTTAAAATTTTGAAATCTTATGTCTTTCTAGAAACTTGTCCCCTTGATGTAAATTATTTAATTTTTTCATACAGCTGTTCATAACATTGCTTCATATTCCTTTAAAGGTCTGGTTTATTAGTAGTTAGTTGTGTTCTCTCTCATTTCTGATTTTATAACTTTTTTTTCTTCTTTGTCAATTCTGCTTTTCTTTCCAAAGACACAGCTTTAGTTTTTATACATATTCTCCTTATATTTTTCATTTTCCTTATAGTTTTTACACAGCATTTCATCCATTTCTTTTGTAATCTCTATTATTTACTTCTTTCTGCTTACACTTGGTTTAACTTATTTTCTTCTCTTTTACTATTTTAAGGTATAAAATTAGGTTATTGATCTGGGAAATTTCTATTTCCTTTTAAGGTAGAGGCATTGACAGTTAGAAGCTTTACTGCACTCTCGAGTTTGATATTCCGTAACTTCATTTTTATTTTGCCTCAAGGCACTTTCTAATTTCTCTTTTTACTTTTTCTTTGGCTCAGAAGCCTTCCTTCTGTTATTGACATCGATTTATTATGTTGTATTTGAAGTAGACAGTGTATTAATTCAAAATTCAAGTTTGCTGAGACTGTTTTGTGACTGAGAATGTGGTATGTACCATTCAATGTCATATGTACTCTTTAGAAAAATCTGTGTTCTGCTATTTAGTTGTGGCCAGATATATATACACACACTGACATATATACCTGTATATATATATTTTCATGTGTATAAATATGCAAATATCCATATATATATATATATATATATATTTGGACAACTTGTTTTTGCTTTGTTTTATTTTGTTTTTTTATATATTTTATTTATTTTTTATTTTATGTGTATGACTATATTGCTTACATGTATGTAAGTGCACCTGTGTCATGCAGTACCTGCATAGGTCAGAAGGTGGTGTCAGATCCCCAGGAAATGAAGTTACAGATGGTTGTTAGCCACCATTGTGGGTGCTGGCAATTGAACCTGGGTCCCCTGCAAGAGCATCTAGTGTTCTTAACTGCTGAGCCATCTCTCCAGCCCCTTGACCTATTTGTCTAAATTATTAATCAAGTCTTTTATTTCTTTATTGATCCTCTGTGTGGTTGTTCTGCACGGTCAGATACTGAAGTTTCCCTTATTGTAGTAGAATTTTATGTTTCTCTCTTTATTCCTGTGATGGATAGTTTCAGTTGTCAACTTGACACCATCTGGAGTTGCCTAGGAAGGGAGTCTCAAACAGAATTATCTAGATTGGAATGCCTATGTGCATGTCTGTGGGAGATTGTCATGATTCTTAATGTTAACTGATGTGGGAAGACCCAGCCCACTGTGGGCAGCACGGTGGGACAGCAATCCTGGCCTCAGACATATCTTGAGCTATGCCAGCTACCAATCTGCTTAGCACGCTAGGTGGAGCGAAGGATGCAGGGCCTGCTCTGTTTTCAGCTATCACATGCTCAGAAGTCAGGAGCAGGCTTGCTTGTCAGCACACCCCTTTCTGAATATGCCCCATGAGCTGGGATGATGCGTGATGGTGTGAAGGTCGAGGATTGGCTTCTGGGGGGTAATGTCACGCAATGTAGGGGCTGCCTCTCAAACCTATATAAGCTGCATGTTACATAGAATAAATGGATTTTACAGTTTGCACCCTCTGATATGGTCCTGGGGACGTTACTGGAGTAACCCTATGTGTGCCCTCTTCAGCCTGTTCAACCACGGGGCCAGCAGCCCCACACAGCATCAGTTCCTAAGCAGTGAATCCCTGACTGTGTAAGTGTAGGGAGGAAGCTGAGCAAGGTTAAGCATACCTACATTCATTCTCTCTGGTCTTGACTGTGGATGTGACCAACTGCTTCAAGTTCCTGTTTTGACATCCCTATAATGATGAACTGTAACCTGGAAGAATTTAAGCTGAAAAAAAAAAACTCCCTTAAAGTTGCTTTTGATAGGATATTTTATCAAAGCAACAGAAGTGAAATTAAGACAATTCTTCTTAATGTTTGCTTTTTATATTTGGGGGTTCTTTGTTGTGGGATATATATATATATATATATCTATAATACTATATATATATACTCACTTTGTGTCTGCTGGATGGACCATCTTAGCAATGTATAATGTTTTTACTTTGTCCCTTGTAACCATTTCTAAGTTGGAGTCTGATATTAGTATATCCAGCTCACCTCTCATTTGGTTACTATCTCCATGGAATATATTTTCTAACTCATTTATATCCTTTTTTTTTTTTTTTTTTTGGTCTTTTTGAGACAGTGTCTCCCTGTAGCTCTGGCTGTCCTGGAACTCGGTATGTAGACCAGGTTGGTCTTGAACTCACAAAGATCCATCTGCCTCTGCCTCCCAAGTGCAGGGATTAAAGGCATGTGCCACCACTCCCAGCTTCATTTATATCCTTGAATGTATAATTTACATTTAATTTGCTTTACAGAAACTTCATATAGTTAAATTTTATAGGTTTGATTTTATTTTTATTAAATTTTTGTCATTTCATACAATATAGTTTTATGATATTTAGATCCCCTCTATGTGTGCCTCCCATTATTGTCCCAACCAATTTTATATATTCTATTATATATATGGTTATAGGGTCTGATTTGTATACCCAAATGTCCCACCAAGAGTTCCATCTACTGTAAGACACTGTCTAAGCATTATTTATCTCTTGTCTCACTCCTCCTGTATAACCATCCTCACCCTCTCCCTAGTTAAAGTTACCCCCTTTCCCCATCTTCCCCTTAACAACTGTCTCCTACTGTCCCCAGCTTTTGAGCTCCTTCTCCCCTTTTACCCCCTTGGTTACTTTCCATTTTTCTGGCTATTGTAGCTACATCAGGATATAGTCTCACATCTAGGAATTTGGAGCTGAGACTCACAAATTAGGCAGAATGTGCATCAGTTGTTTTTCTGATTCTGTGTTACTTCACTTAGTATAACAGTTCCTAGTTCCATCCATTTACCTGCACATTCTATGATTTCATTTTTCTTTACCACTGAGTAGAACTCCATTTTCATTATCCATTCATAATTTGGGGACATTTGAGTTGTTTCCATTTCTTAGTTATTGTGAAAAGAGCAGCAACCAACACAGCTGTGCAAGTGTCTCTGTAGCAGGATGAGTCCGCCGGGTATATGCCAAGACGGAGGATGATCAGATTATATGGTAGATTTAACTTTATATTTTTAAGAGTTCTCCATACTGATTTCCACAGTGGTTGCACCAATTTGCAATGTCACCAATAGTGGGTAATCGTCCCCTTTTCCTTGCATCCATGCCAGCATTTGGTATCATTTGTTGTCTTAGGTTTTATGTTTTTGAGGCAGGGTCTCCCTGTGGCCCTAGCTGTTCTGGAACTTGCTATCTAGACCAGGCTGGCCTTGATCTCACAGAGATTAAAGGGATGTACAAACATGAGATTAAAGTCATGTACACACACATCCAGCAGTTTCGTGGGTCTTAGTCTGTTCTACAACTTCTGATTTTTAATTAGATTATTTAATTTCATTCATATTAAATTAGTGTCCTCATGTACCCTTTTGTTTTTTATTTTTCATAGTTTCCTATCATTTTATTTCTCTACTCCCTTTTACTGGTGCTGTTTGTGCTAGGTAAATATTTTCTGTTGTAGTATTTTAATTCCACTAATAGTTTCTTCATTCTTTGAGTTAGTTCCTTCTGGTTGCTCTGGGGCTTACTATATAGATCTAACCTTATCAAAATCTGCTTGAAATTCATACTAACTTAATTCTTGTGGGTTATAGAAATGTTATTTCTATATAACTCTATTTCCTTTCTCCACTTTTGTGGTATTACTATTGTACATATTGCATCTATAAATGTTGCATACTCAATAATACATTGTTATGATTGCTTTACATAATTTTATATCTTTCAAAGAAGTTAAGAAAATAAAAGATAACAATTAACTAGTTATAGCTTTTTCAATATTAGATTTTATAATTATAATATCTGATTCTCTTCATTTGTTCTTGCAGATTCAAGCAACCATCCTGAGTCATTTCCTTAGCCCAATGTAGCTTTGCTCTCACCCACATCATTTTGCTGTTATTGGCAAAGATAATGCATTTCTATATGTGGCGGGCCCAACAGTACATTATACACATACTGTTTTGTGTATTTACTTTTAAATCAGAAGAAAGAAGAAAAGAGGAACTTTGCAATGATATTGGCTTTTTACCTTTTTTGCTTGTTATTAGTGAGAATTCACATTGTTATTTGGGGTCACTTGCTTTCAACTTGAAGTAATTTCTTTAGTATTTTTATGTTTATATGAAATAAATACTGAACTTAATTATTTTGTCTTCTGAAAAAATCTTTCAGTGCCTGTTCATTTCAGAATTTATTTTACATTCATTTTTTAATGAGAACTTTGCTAGATACAGTATTTTTTGTTTCTTCATGTATCACCATAATGATCTATCTATCTATCTATCTATCTATCTATCTATCTATCTACCTATCATCTATCTATCCATCCATCCCCTATCTTGTTCTTTGGCTCTCTCTCTTTCTCACTTTTTCTTATTGTATACATTCTCTCTCTCTCTTCCATACACACACACACACACACACACACACACACACATATATATATATATATACACACACACACACATATTGAGTGTGTGTGTGTGTGTGTGTGTGTGTAGAGTCTTCTTTGGTTTTTCTGTCACTGTGCTAAAATACTGACCACAAGCAATTTGGGAAAGAAAGGGTTTATTTTGGCTTATTACCCCCAGGTCATAATTTATTACTGACAAAGGTCAGGTCAGGAACTCATGGCAGGAACCTGGAGGTAGGAACAGAAGCAGAGACCCTGGAAAAATGTTGATTACTGGCTTGCTTTCCCTGGCTTGCTCAACTACCTTGCCCAGGCCCACCTGCCAAGGTGTGACACCTCCTGCAATTGGTTGGGCTCTTCCACATCAATTAACAAACAAGAAAATGCTTCACAAAGTCCACAGGCAAATCTGATAAAGAAAATTCCTCAATTGAGGTTCCTTCTTCTTTGGTGCCTCTAGTTTGTGTTGAGGTGACAAAAACTAACCAGGACACTAGCTATCTATATATATGTAGATAGATATAGATATAGATATAGATGACATAGATGATATACATGATATACATGATATACATGATGTAGATATAGATGCTATTGATGCTATAGATGCTGTAGATACAGATAGATATAGATATAGATAGCTATATCTTTTTTTTGTCTTTTTGAGACAGGGTCTCCATTTAGTTCCAGCTAGCCTGGAGTTCACTATGTAGACCAGGCTGGCCTTGAACTCACAGAGATCTGCCTACGTCTACCTCCATATATATATATATATATATATATATATATATATATGAGAGATCTTAAGATCTTGTTATGTATGCCAGCTGACTTTAAACAGCTGAGTCTCCTGCCTTAGCTTTCTATGTACTAGGATTACAAAATACATCACCTCACCTAGTGATAACCTCTTCCTTGGGGCATTTTGGATATACTATCTCATTATTGTTCTTTTTAAAAACCATCCATTGATCTTACTGGGTTATTCTGTAAGAGATAAGCCATATCCCTCCTGGTACTTTGGAAAGCCAATCATGCTTTTGGCTTTTAGTATCTTTACTATAATATGTTTGTGGATTTCTTGGCCTTTGTTGTACTTGAAGTTCAAATTTCCTGAGTGTGGAGAATAATTGTTTTCAGCACATTTGAGAGATTTTAGACCATCTTTTTTTTTTTTTTTTTTTTTTTTTAAGACAGGGTCTTCCTTTAGTCCCAGGCCTGGAGCTTGGCTATGTAGACCAGGCTGGCCTTGAACTCACAGAGATCCACCTGCCTATGCCTCCTGAGTGCTGGGATTAAAGGCATGTGCCACCACGTCTGGCCAAGTCCATCCTTTCTTTTTTTTTAATTTTATTTATTTTTGTATATGTATGAGTATACTGTCTGCATGTAAGTTTGTGTACCCGTGTTGTGCGATGCTGCGGAGGTCAGAAGAGGGTCTCGGATTCCCCTGGAACTGGAGTTCTCCTGGAATTGGAGTTACAGACATTTCTTAGCCACCATGTGGGTGCTGGGGATTGAACCCGGGTCCTCTGCAAGAGCAGTCTGTGCTCTTAACTACTAGGCTATCTCTCCAGCCTGACCATCCTTTCTTTAGACACCACTCTGATCCCTATTATGCGTATAATGACATACCTTCTTTTGTCTTGAATTTCTTGGAGCCACTGTCTATTTTATGCCCCTTTTTCTTTCCTGTGCATTGATTTGTATTCTTTCTGCTTATCTATTTTCAAGTCTGATTGGAGATCATTATTTCTTCTGACAGTTCTGATGTACTATTGAACCCTCTAGTGAATTTTTCATTACAGCATAGTACTTTCCAGCTCCACAATTTCCATTTTATTCTTCTTGGTATTTTCCATATGTTTATTAATATTCTACATTTCATGTGGCATTATAATACTTCCTTCTATTTCTTTTATAATGGGCATTTGAAGTCTTTGATAAACCCAGCATTTGATTTGTCTCAAGGGCTATTTATGTTGGCTGCTTATTTTTCTAGTGTGTGGCTCATGGGTTACTATTTCTTTCCATGTTTCATAACGTTTTGTTGGGAAACTGAACATTTAGATAATATATATCACCAAGGTGTGTCATGTCCCTTACATACCCATTTTTTCCTCTTGATATTTGTCTGATGACTGAGTCTTCTACTTTTTTCTCCCCAGGTGAAAGCTCCAATATTGTATTTCATGGTGTGCAGCTGGCCAGCTCGAGGTAGCTCTGAGATTACCCTGGTGCTAGCAGAGTGCTATGGCTCCCCTCGGCTCTTTCTTTCTGTAACCACAACCAACATCACAAATTACCTGCAGAGTTCTGGGACTCACTTGTTTCCCTCTGTTTCTGATTATCTCCAGAAATCTTGTTGGCAAAGCATTTGGCTTTTATCACTGATGAACCCGCTAATTTCTTCCTTGATGTCTTTCACCAAACATCTCTTGTTTTTGTTAGTGTCTTACACTTGAACTTCACACTCTTGTACTAATACAGTCAATGCCTTTAGGGAGATAATTGGTACTTCATAGATTTTATAGTCTGCTTCTGCATTTGGTCAAATTTTCTGAGTTGTAAATCTGAGGGTGGAATTAGGGGCCATGCTTTTCTCTGGGTGACATCTTAGTGTCACTCAATATGAGGTGAAGGGATGACAGTAGCCTCCAGTTTTTTCCAACTAGTCTTTCCTGGCATAGATCCATCCTTTTCTACCATTTGTGCTGGTACACAGGTAATCAGGGTCCCAGTATAATCAATCAGTAGCAGTACACCCAACGCAGAATCTCCATCTCATTTGTATGTGCTGGATGGAACTATGAAGGCCTCAGCTGTTGGCTGCTGTAGTGGTGGATATTGATTGAAATTGACAGGATCTAGAATCACTCCAGGAAACAAACCTGTAGGCGTGTAACTGAAGCAGTTGCTAGATTGGGTTAATTGAAATGTGAAGTCTCATTCTAAATGTGGGTAGCACTATAGGTTGGGATCTTGGACTGAATAAAAAGAAAAAAAAATGAGTTGAGTCACAGCATTCATCTCTCCTTCCTGTCTGGGGATGCAGTGTGACCAGATGCCTCCCACTCCCGCTGTCATGATTTCCCACAGTGATGGGCTGTACCATTAAACTGTCAGCCCCAGTACACTCCTCCTTCTTTAAGTGGCTTTCATCAAGCATTTTGTTTCAAAAAACCAATACAATTGTGCCCTCTTATAATTGGACTCAGTAACTGTAGGTGAGAGCATGATAAATATTGACTGGGAGCTGTGGGCAGTGAGAGAGTTGTCTTCTTGACTGAACTTGCCTGGATTATAGTTTCCAGGTCACTGAGCTTGGAGGAGAGAAGAAGGAATGGATGTTAGTTCAGATACCACTGATTTTTACTGTTCTTCCTCAGGTTCTTTTGTAGCTTTTCTGGACTGCTTCTTCATGTGCAATATTCCTCTAGAACCAGACATAGAGATATAAAAATGTTTTTTCAAAACAAATTTTAAATAGTTTTGTGAGGTAGCAGGTCTGCAGAGCTCCTTGAGCTTCATTTAATGCCAGAAGTGAAATTTACTTTATTTTCTTTAGTGTTTCTAATGCCTAGACTAAAATTCGATACAACATAGCTGTTCATCACGTGCCTGTGGGTGGATGCATGGTAGCTATCAGAAAGTGACATAGCTAATTCCATGTGCCAACTTAACTATGGTTGGGCACATGGCCAAGCATTGGGTGAGTCTGTGAAGGTATCAGTAGACTGACTAAAGCAGACTGGCCTTCCTAATGTGGTCAGGCATCTTCCAATCTGTTGAAGACACAAATAGAACAAAAGGCTAACCCTCTTGTGAGTAAGTGGGGACTCCTTAAGCCTAATCACTTTATAGTGGAGACATCATTATTCTTCTTGTCATCAGACTTGGACCTACACACCAGCTCCTTTGGCTTTAAAGCCTCAGGCTGGCTCTTCAGCATTGACATGCCTGATTTTGCAGCACCGCTGCAGCTATACCTTGGGCCTTCTGGGACAGCCAGCCAGGTAAGAGCAAATCTTGGGATTTGTGAGTCTTCAGAATTTTATGAATCAATTTCTTACAATAAATTTATTTATATATGCATGCATATTTCTCTGCAGGAAGGAACACAGTTTAGTGTTAACATGTATGGGATTTCATGACACTCCTGTCTCATTTGGCCATCACAGTACTGGAAATAACATCTTTGTGTGTTCACCGGCTCCTGCGTTCCAGTCATTACTCTTTTGGATCATGAAGTTTGAATATCTAAGCATTTTACGGTTTATTTATTTATTTATTTATTTATTTATTTATGTGCATGTTAATGCACATGAGGGTACAGGTTTGTATGCATGTGCAAGTAGAGGCCAGAGGTCAACCTTTAGTATTGTTTCTGTCTGACCTGGAGCTCTTTAATTAGGCGTGACAGACTGGTCAGTGTGCTCCAGGGCTCTGCCTGTCTCTCCCACTGTAGTGCTAAGATTAAAAACCACATCTGGCTTTTTTTATCTGGGTTCTGGAACTTGAACTCAAGTCTTCATCCTTGTGTGGCAAGTTCTTTCTGACTGAGCTATCTCCTCAGCTTTACTTCTCCTTTTTTTAAATTTAATTTAATTTTTAAAAATTTTTTAAAGCTTTTATTTGTTTATTTATTTCTGTACATGTATGAATGTACTGTCTGCATGCAAGTTTGTGCACCTGTGTCGTGCAGTGCCGCGGAGGTCAGAAGAGGGTCTCGGGTTCCCCTGGAACTGGAGTTCTCCTGGAATTGGAGTTTCAGACGGTTCTCGGCCACCATGTGGGTGCTGGGGATCGAACCCGGGTCCTCTGTAAGAGCGGTCGGCGCTCTTAACCACTAGGCCATCTCTCCACTACTTCTCCTTTTTAAGGCGACACTTTTTCAAGTGAGGTCTTTCCTAATTGTCCAAATAGAACTAGTGAAAATCAAATTCCTGTTCTTTACCTAAATATTTTCAAACATGTTCAGTTTAAAAAATATAAATAGTATACATGAGTATCTGGGGGAATGAAACATTAAGCTCTGTGTCTAGACCTGACTTCTTGAGAATTTAATCAGTTTTGTTTTAAATCTTTGGCAAAAATGGCAGTCAGGAGTGGCGTTTTTAATATTATGTGCCTTCGTAAATACAAGTCTCTGCTGAATAATTTCTCATTAGCATTAGCATGCTGGTCTCCCTCTCTCTTTCTATTTTGTATTACATTCATGCAGACCCTATTATCTGATCCCACAGAGATCTTGTTTAGAGTACACAAAACTCCCCTGGAGGGTTTTCCATTTAAAGAAAAAAGAAAAAGACAGATCAACAGCACTCAGTGCAAAGCTAGAAAGATGTAAAGCCTACCATTGATTTTCTTTGTGGGAGACATGTGGTATTCATCTGCTCGCAAGCCTCAGTTCAAACCCAGCAGTAAGGCGAAGCCAAGACAGAGAACTGGCATCTGCAAACATCAGGGAAACAACAGCCTTAGCCAGATCATCTATTTTTGCCCAGTTTTAACACTGAAGGGCTTAGGCAGGGAACTGACAACATTTTTAATGTGAAACTTATTCAACATTTCTGTGTTGCCACAATTAAACATCTCTAAAGCATATGTGTTGCCATTGCGTTCAAACCTAACTGTCCATTCTGACAGGTCACAGACAAAACCCAAAATAATGACATTCTATCTTGATCACAGCATCCAGACACATCAGTCTGGTATAGATCAAAAAAAGAAAACGGCAACTCAAATGCCGATATAATCTCTTTTTCCTTCAGATGTTGAGTTCATATTAAAACAGTATAATTCATATTAAAACTGAGCAAAATTCACCAGTGTGAATTTTGATAAGAATGCCACCACATCTTTGTGGTCTATGAAATCTAAAAATGTTTCCCCAGGTAATCTTAAAGTCCTGCTGTATGACGACCCATGTTCATTTTGTTTTTCTACAAGTTTGGATCCTAGCATGTATATGATCATTAAAAAAGATAGATAAGAGACCTTCCTTCCAGTTGTTGACCATGGTAGTACCAGTGACTCCCCAAATTACACAGACTATTGCCATAGCCTTTGATTCCCATGAAGAGTTTGAAGGTAAGACCCTCATGCTAAAGACAAGACATACTTTGGACACAAGATTTGGAGCAATGGAGCTGGAACTGTCCTGCAAGCCACCTCCCCTAAAGGCTAGCTCTCATAGTTTTGGAGAACACTATATAACCTGGTAAGGGAGAATATCAATCGATGGTCCAACTCCAGCTTTAAGGCCTAATATCCACAATAATGACTGGCACAACAAACTATATTGGGGCTGTAGTGGCACTTTTATCTTAGGGATAATCAACATCTAAAATTGGACTTAAGCTCACTCAGTGTGAAGGAACTCATGTGTGGTACTATAAACATAGCCAAATACATATGGCTGGAGAGATCATAGATCTTAGAGAAAACTCCAAGGCTGTCATATCCCTGAACAAATACAATTTCTTAGTATGTGATAAATATTAATTCTTATATTTACAGACATGTCAGTCACCACACATCAAAGAAGCCTCTTCTGCAAGAGACAGAGACTTTTACAAAATCCTACAACTGGTCACACACAGAGATTAAATGTCTGTGAAATTCCCAACTCTAAGTAACACATCTACAATGGAACCTCTACACCTAAGGCTTATGGAACCTAGTAGAACAAGGGGTAGAGAGAATACTAATGCATCTTTCAACTCTCATCAGTGAAACTCCCTCATACAACAGAGGTCAATGAACACAAAGGACCACAAGTGGCCAAAGCATAAAGAATAATAGTCTGGACAGGTGGGTACCTGGAGTGGGCTCCCATATTAAACTTCACCTACCCAGGGATCAGGGACCACAGGGAAAGAGAGAGTGGAAAGATTGTAAGAGACATGGAAGAGGTGCAGGACCACATGGATACAGAGTATTACAGGCTCCTGGGACATTTTGCATATGATCTTACAGCAATGCCCACAGAGGTCAGAAGAGAGTGTTGGATCCCCTGGAAATGGAGTTATAGATGGTTGTTAGCCAACAAGTGGTGCTAGGAATCAAATCTAGGTCCTCTGCAAGAGCAGCCAGAGCTCTTAACAGCTGAGCCATCTTTCCAGCCACTAACTTAGAATTTTAAATGGTGTTTTCCTGTAAAAAAAAATTGGGGGGGGGGAGAGAATAAGATAAATTATAAAAAATTGTGTACATGTATGACTATTCGTACACAGGACTATAGTAGCCCAAGAGGCCAGGAGATGGCGTCAAATCCCTTGGAGCTGGATGTGAGTGTTGGAAACCAAACTCTGGTCCTCCACAAGAGAAGTACACACTTTTAAACAACGAGCCATTTCTCCAGCACTCTACTGTAAATCATTACAACTAGCACACAGGCTCAGTTTGCTGGAGCATCTTTTAATCCTTTCACTTTTACTGCTGTTACCATTTGAAGTTATCCCTTTCATGGTTGTGCTAAAGATAACCAGAAGCCAAGAAACTTTTACTCTCAAGTTATGGGTTAAGAGACAATCGTGCTTTTCCTCAAGTATGGAGGGCCATCCACGGCCTGTTGTCCACACCTGGCTCACGTCTAGCAACCGTCGTGAAGCTGCAGGATCTCAGAAGGCATGCCAATCAAGTATTCACTTTCACTCTTTTGCCAGCTTCTCTGCTTGAACTCTTGTCTCTTCTCTCTGTAAAACATTATTTGTTAAATTGTCATGTGCTGTTCAAGCTTATTGAAAGCAGACTCTGAGAGTGAAGAGGTCTTTTGTCTCTACCTAAACTCCTTGTCCTGGGGTGGGCTAGGCTGGCACTCTAACTCCATATTAAGGAGAAGGGAAACACCAAGCATGGAAGAATATTTAAAACTGTGTGGCCTGAGAGCAGCTACAAGGTAAACTGTTTCCAACGAGGTAATATTGCTCATACTATGATACAAAATGCCTACAGTGGGAATACAAAGCTGGAAGTTCAGCCATGGGACACTCATTCATGCAAAGAAATCTCAGTTGGAAACTCCAGCAGGCTACAAGTATTTGGTCTTTTATTTGGAAGCTTCACCCTAGGGCACACTCTGCTCCACTTGGAGCTCTCTCTGAATCAGAAATCTAGCTGACTGACCCAGTGGGTCTTGGATAGACTTCTGCTGGATGGCTGTTAGCCCTCTCCATTTGATGACATCTTTTGCTTGCTTTCAATTAGTTTACTCCAGCCACTTCTGCTAGATGTGGTAAGCCCCCAGTTTGATGATGTTTCACTATCTACCTGCTACTGCTCTCTGCCTGCTACTTGGTACCTGTTCTTTAACTTTTGCTTACCATATACTTAATCAACTGGCTCATTCAATGGAAACCCAGATATTATAGATCATTTTCTTTTTTTTTCTAGATATAATTGGTGTAGTTGGTGGGATCTATGAGATGCCATCCCTATATAAGCCCATCTAATTCATCTCCTTTTATAATTTATATTCCTTTTGTTGGTTAAATTCCTCTAGAGATCCTTGCTTAATACAGATGTCCACATCCTATTCTCTAACAACCATGAATATGTTAGCTTACATGGCAAAAAGACTTTGCAAATGCAGCTACTTAAAGATTCAGAAATCTTGGACCATCTGTGTGGGTGCAGTGTAATCGCAAGAGTCCTTATGTGACGGAGGTGAGGGAGTCAGAATCCGAGAAGGAGACATAATGAGAGCGGAGGTTGGAGTCAGAATCAGAGAAGGAGACATAATGAAAGCAGAGGTTGGAATGCTTAAGGAAACCGAGATGCTTCTAGAAGCTGTAAGGGACAAAGAAACGATTTCAACCTTGCAATCTCCAGAAAGGAGACAGACCCAGTGAACCATATTAAGCTCTGACTTCTTGAATTATGGTAATTAATATGTAGTGTTTTACGGCATTGTATCAGATGATTTGTTACATCAGCAACAGGAACCAGTACACTCTACTCCTCACTTTATCCCTATAGAAAGAACAAGCCTGATCAGCAATTCCTTCCTGAATCTTTCTCTTGGTTCTTTAGATCAGAACTCTTAAATTGGACTAGACTGTCAATCAGACTTCTAAAAGTGTACTTGCAGTTTTGTTTCATGCACTTTTTCCTGGGAAAGGATCCATGGATTTCATGAGATATGGAAAGTGGTCTATGATCTCAGCACAGGAAATGTCAGTCCCGACTGGGCACTCTCAGCATCAAGCATTATCTCCAGCAGGGTGTGATGGGAGTAAGAGAAAAAAATGCTAGAAAGAGAATGTTTAATGTGCTTGCAGTCCTCCATCAGCAGTCCTCTGTCCACTGCTGTGGATGAGGCCGGATGGGGTCTTGCTTTAAAATAGTGTTCCTCTGTGCCCTGTGAGTACAGTTCTTGTTTTTTAACCATGCCAAATGCAGTCTGCAGATTATCAGTGATTTTACTGAACAAAGGCTTGAGGGCTTTTGCTGTACCCCTCACTGCTGTGCAAGGCATGGTGGGATTGGTAAGGCTTGCGATGTACATTGTAATGCCAATGCTAATTGCTAAACTCATTCAATCATTGTTCATGATCCTGGGTTATATCTTGATCAATGCATAGACCATTAAAGGCATCTTTAGGACATGGAATCTTTTCCTATGCCTATAAGGATGTAGGCAGAAGAGTGTTTCCTCTCTGGCCCTCAAGAGCATCCTCTTATGAACAAAGAGGGACCCATACTGAACAAGAGACAGGGGATTACATGACGAATCCTTTCTCTTAGTGTAAAGGACGTGGAGGGAACTTTTGTTCCTTTTCCTGGGGGAGGGTTTAAGGTAACTTTGAGTGCATGTGAGGGGGCATGTCACTGTGTATGCCTACTGAGGCCAGAGGACAACCTTGGGTGTCATTCTTAAGAAACACTCCCTAGATTATTTTGAGGCAAGGTCTTTCATTGACCTGGAGATTGCCAATTAGGTTAAGCTGGCTGACCAGCAGGCCCAGAGATTCTCCTGTCTCTACCTCCTCAGCTCTGGGATTAAAGGCATGCAACACCACACCAGCATTTTTATATAGATTCTGAGGAATCAAATTCAGATCTTTGTTCCTGTATGGCAAGTACTTTACTGACTGGTCCATCCTCCCAGCCCAAGCTTCTGTTTTTTATTGTAGAGTACTTGAGACCTCGGTCATGGTAATTCGAACACTACTTCCTTATGATTTTGTGCCCATGTAGGTACATTGGCTCTTGTGGGTTTCACTTGTCAAATTGACATACCTGGGAAGAAAGAACCTCAGTTGGAGGAACCTATCAGACTGGCTTGGGGTTGTCTGTGAGGCATTTTCCTGATTGTTTGGTAATGCAGGAAGGCTCAGCCTAGTGTGAGTGGCACCACCCCTGGGTGGGTGGTCCTGGGTTGTATATAAAAGCAGCCTGAAGAAAACAAATGACCCACTCAAAAGATGGAGCAAAGAGCTGAACAGAGACTTCACAAGTCAGGAATTAGAGATGGCTGAGAAACATCTTAAAAAGTGTTTAGTGTCACCAATAATTAAGTAAATGCAAATTAAAACCACTTTAAGATATCATCTCATTCTGATAAGACTGGCTAGGATCAAGAAAACAAATGATACCAAGTGTTGGAGAGGTTCTGGGGAAATGGGAACACTCATCCATTGCTGGTGGGAATGTAAACTGGTACAGCCACTATGGAAAGCAGTGTGGAGAACCCTTGGAAGACTCGGAATGAACTTGCCACCTGACCCAGTCATACCACTCCTGGGTATAAACCTACAAGACTCATCTTACCACAGAGATACATGCACAGCCATGTTTATTGCAGCTCTCTTCACAATAGCAAAGAGCTGGAACCAACCCAAGTGCCCCTCAACCAATGAGTAGATAAAGAAAATGTGGTACATCTGCACAATGGAGTTCTATGCAGCCAGTGGTAAAGAAAGATAACATCATGAACTTTGCAGGTAAATGGTTGGAGCTAGAAGATATCATGCTAAGTGAAGTGACACAGTCCCAGAAAAGCAAACGATGAATGGTGTCCCTCATCTGTGGATGCTAGTGCCAATTACCTAATTGTATGGCAAACTGAGCAATGTTAATGTGATCTGAAAACAACTGTGCTCTTATATTGTGAATCCCTTAAAAATAATAAATTTTTTCTCACCCACTTGTGCCCCTTTCCCAAAGCCTAGGGAACAAATTGTGGAAGAGGAGGCGTGGTAGAATGTAAGGGCGGTGGAGAGATAGGAGTGAATCATGAGACTACAGCAATATAGACTGGACTCCTAATCGATCAACATGCCTGTGCATACAAGCATCACCAACTGGACTATGGGAACCTTGGGTTGTTCAAAATTTGGATGTAGATACTTGCAAAATGCACCAATTACCTAATTGTACAGCAAACTGAGTAACATCGTTATCTGAAAACAACTGTGTTATTATATTGTAGAGTCCCTTAAAATAAACAAATAAAAGAGGGGAAAAAAGAAAACATATGTGGAGTATATCAAAGAATTGTTTACCTGTTTCAGGATAATAAGTAACTAATGTAGAATTACAGAATGAAGAAGGTGAAGTGGAAAATAAATCCGGATGATTCTTGGATAGTGGCCTTGGATTGTGAAGGACTTCAGAGAACTCATAGTATAGGTTTTCATTCATCATTATTTTAATTTGTTTCTTTAACTTATACAATTTGTTTATACAATACTACAGGGGTTTTCTGTATAGTATTTAAATATACATTCTATTTGTATACTTACAAAAAAAAAAAGAAAGAAAGAAAGCTTAACACAAGCTGGTAACCAAATGAATAATCAGAATTCCATGTAGCCTCTGCTCCAGCTCCTGACTTAGGTTTCTTCCCTGCTTAAGTTCCTGCCTTGGCTTCCCTCAACGATAAAATCTGATCAAGACATGCAAGTCAAGAAGACCCTTTCCTTCTCAAGTTGGTTTTAATTACAGCAAGAGAAAGCAAACTAGGCAAAAAAAAAAATGCTGGACGTGGTGGAGCACGTCTTTAATCCTAGTACTTCGGAGGCAGAGGCAGGCGGATCTTTGTGAGTTCAAGGCCAGCCTCGTGTCTACAGAGAGTGAATTTCAGGACAGCTGGGGCTACAGGGAGACCCTGTCTCGAAAAGACCAAAAAAAAAAAAAAAAAAGAAAGCAAACTAGGATACTGGCCTTTCTCACTTTACTGCAGATGTACCTTTAAGTAGTAATGTAGAGTGACTGCTTTCTTACTTATAGAGGATATCCATCCCCCTAAAATTCTTATTGTTATTTTATGTTCAATAAATGCACAACGAGTATTGAATAATGCACCCATGTGCATGGATGTGCCAAGGTAATTTATAAATTGGTGCTGTGATATCTCTCTCTCTCTCTCTCTCTCTCTCTCTCTCTCTCTCTCTCTGTATGTGTGTGTGTGCAGGTACTCATGGAGGCCACAAGAAGGTGCCAGATCCCTTGGAGATGGAGTTACAGACAGTTTAGAGCTGCTCCACCTGGGTGCTGGGAACTGAATTCAGATCCTCTGGAAGGGCAGCATGTGCTATTAACCACCGAAGCTTGTCTCCAACCCCACTGTGGCATTCTTCTGAAACAAAGAATATCAACAGAAACCCAGCTGTAGCTTGCTTTCAAGAAAGCTGTAAGTGTAAAAGAAACTGAATGTATCTTGTTTGCTTAGCAAATTTACAGAAGAAGCCATAACAATGATTTTTAAAAAGTACATAAAGGCATTGCAGTTGGCAAGACTGTCCTATCAGCTCTGTATCGTGGGTTTCTACCAATTTTAGATATTCAATGTTGATATCCTGTGTCCTATGCTCTAAGAGATTTAGGGATTTTTTTCCCAAGGAGAATAAGGAAATGGTAAAGCCAACACGATGTTCACCTATCCTGATTCCAAGTTCAGCTATTCCCCTTCATGTAATCCCTCTTGTTCAGTATGGCTCCCTCTTTGTTCATAAGAGGATGATGCTCTTGAGGGCCAGAGAGGAAACACTCTTTCTTCTACCTACATCCTTATAGGCATAGGAAGAGATTCCATGTCATAAAGATGCCTTTAATGATTGGTCAAGATATAACCCAGGATCGTGAACAATAATTGAATGAGCTTAGCTAATTAGCATTGACATTACCATGTACGTCACAAGCCTTACCCCTGACACCTACAAGATTAAAGTAGAGAGTGTGAAGCCTAGTGCTTGACTCTTACTTCTTTTTTTTTTCATTGTGACACTTTATTTAATGTAATGAAATACAGTTCAAGCATACAAATACAAGTAAAGTCAATTAAGATCTAACAAAATTATTATAACTTTGTCCTTTAAGAATGAGAAATGAGCCAGGTGTGGTGGCACATGCTTTTAATCCCAGCACTCTGAAGGCAAAGGCAGGCAGATCTGTGAGTTCAAGGCCAGCCTTGTGTACATAGTGAGCTCCACGACAGCTGTGACTACAGGGACACCCTGTCTCAAAAAAACAAAAAAAAAATGAGGAATGAATGATGGGATTGGAAGGATGTATCACTAGTTTATTTTATTTTATTTTTTTTTAATTTTTTTTTTATTAATTTTATTTATTTCTGTATGTGTTTGAATGTACTGTCTGCATGCAAGTTTGTGCACCCGTGTCGTGCAACGCCGCGGAGGTCAGAAGAGGGTATCGGATTCCCCTGGAATTGGGGTTCTCCTGGAATTGGAGTTTCAGACGGTTCTTAGCCGCCATGTGGGTGCTGGGGATCGAACCGGCGTCCTCTGTAAGAGCGGTCGGCGCTCTTAACCGCTAGGCTATCTCTCCAGCCCGGATGTATCACTAGTTTAAAGCACTTGCAGAAGACCCAGATTCAGTTTCCAGCGTCCATTTAGCAAATATCAGCAATATCTAACTTCAGTTTCCGATAATCCTATGCCTTCTTCTGTTCTCCAAAGTCATTGTATACATGTGTTGTACCTACAAAAAGGAAAAGCACTCATACATGTAAAATATAATAAACTCTTACTTCTTTTCACATGGATGAAGGAACTAAGAGATTATCCCCTACATTCTCTTTTCTGTCTCTGAAAAGTTTATGCAGCACAAGCTCACTAATGATTAATATTTTGGAGTATGTAAAACACTTAGGTAAGGGCTCATTTGAATTTAACTAAGTTTATTTTTGCCAGAGACTATCTTTGAAAAAATGGCAAAATTTTCCAAAATAATTTTGTCTTTGGGTATTAATTTGATTTGAAGATCTAGAATCAATTTTAATTGTATATTTATATGTTTTAAATTGTATATATACACAATCATTTGTCAATTGTGTATATAATTGTATATAAATACATATATAATTTTATTGATATAATTCTATAATTAATATATGATTATATATAATTGTGTGACCTATACATGAATTGTATATATACACAAATGTATTATGTGTGTGTATATATACACAATTATATACACAGAGAGAGAAAGAATAAAATCACAAAGTTCCCTAGAACACCACAGAACATGAATAAACATATGGACTGTTCTCTTACACCTACTCCATGAGTCTGAGTATTGAGGATTTATATAGTTAGAGACTATGTGGTGTAAATATGTATAAATTTATATTGTGCTAATTTATGGCATGCGGTACAGAAGGCTGTTTGCAAGTTGCAATGTACTTCTTCCCACGTTTCTGCTGAAATATTCGTCTCTGGGTTTCTTTCCCATGTTTTCCTTTGTCTCCACACAGATGTTTAAAGCAGCTTGTTTTCAGAGGAGTGGAAGTACGTTTACTGAATGTGATCAGGTAAAGAACGTACAGTCTGAGACAGGATGCGACTGAAGGGTGTTCCTCTTTACCTTCAGCCATGCCAGTTTCAGTCAGAGACATCACTACTGCAAGAGCACAGTCTTTCTATGTCTTTGTCCTAGGTGACAAACAGCATATTGTCATCTGTTTAGTAGACACAATTCTATCAATAGGCCTTATATTTTGAGACCTCAGATTGTACCAATTACAATATATATGTTTTCCCTATACAATGGTACAGTTTCATTAGACACAGTAAAAGACCAAAAGCAGTAAGCGATAACAGAATATGATGATTATTATAGCATACTAGGATAAAAATTGTTTAAAACTAATGAATGGCTAATTTCTGGAATCTTTCATTTAATACAATTTTGGACCATCCTTAAGCAAAAGTAACCAAAATCACAGAAATAAGTGAAAACTATTGTAAATGAGAACCAAGAAGGGTTTTTGCCAACACACACACACACACACACACACACACACACACACACGCCCCAAAACACAGAGAGAGAGAGAGAGAGAGAGAGAGAGAGAGAGAGAGAGAGAAAGTTGAATTTAACTCTGGAGGCACTCTGATCTGACCCACCTCTAGTTATTTGTGGCTGTACCCAAAGGAAAGATAGTCAGAGATGAAAAGTTCACAGAGGGCTCGCAGACCGCATTTCACATCACTGCACTTATATCAGCATAAGTTGCTGGAAATATTCCTATTGACCTGTTTCAGTTGATCAATGTCTGTCACCCTGCTCCTTCCACCAGGAGGCGTGTTAATGGGAAGTGGGATGACTGAGCAGGAGGCAGTGGGCAGGAAGAGGAAGGAGAGCGGAACCCTGAATTGAATACACAAACCCCAAATGATGACGAGTTCACTGGGGATTGAAAGAGCTTTAAATCACCCCGAGAGTTCTAAAGACGGGTGAATCCTTTCCCAGAGAAGAACTGTTCCTCTCAACTTAGGGAAATTAGTGTGCAACTATTTTTAGATTGTTTACTTCTCATCTACTGTGAGAATGGCTCTGCTTGAGAAGTTAGAGAAAAGACATATTGTAGGACTAATGGGAAAATCTATTCCATACATTATGCAAGGGCAGCACTGCTTTGCAGGTCATTTAAGCGGTGAAATTTTACCAGTCCTCTCACAATAACCAGCAATGGCAAGCTAACATTTGAACAAATTTTCAACATTCTGAAACTTTTCATTTTCATGTATGTTGCCACATCAACATTCTTAATTGTGTGGTCAGATTCAAAAGAAAACTGGAAAGAAAAGAAATCATACGTGATTAAGTTTAATGTCACATGCCTGAGGAAAATCTTAGGCAAAACACAAACTCTCGTCATCTTTCACAAGAAAATGATGTTGAGCAGGTCCACTTGGCCACCATGAGATGGATTTAAAAAAAATCAACGTCTAGGGGGCTGGAGAGATGGCCTAGTGGTTAAGAACACCAACTGCTCTTGCAGAGGACCCGGGATCGATCCCCAGCACCCACACGGTGGCTGAGAACCGTCTTTAACTCCAGTTCCAGGGGAATCCAACACCCTCTTCTGACCTCCACAGCATTGCAAGACATGGGTGTACAAACCTACATACAGGCAGTACATTCGTATACATAAAAAATAAATTAAAAAAAAATCAACATCTTTAAGATTTGTTGACATCTGGTGTTCTTGATCTGGTTCCTCACTGTCCCGAACTTTCTGGATTTTGATAAACATTCAGTGAGAAGACGGGCATGATCCTCAGCTGAAAGTGAAAATACACAATGGAGAGATGGCTGAGCAGTTAAGAGCACTGACTGCTCTTCCAGAGCACCTGGGTTCGATTCCCAGCACCCACATGGCGGCTAAGAACCACCTTTAAGCAGGGTGTGGTGGTGTACGCCCTTAATCTTAGCATTAAAGAGGCAAGAGGCAGGTGGATCTCTGTGAGTTCAAGGGTAGCCTGGTCTACAGAGTGAGTTTCAGGCCAGCTGGGGCGACGGGGAGACCCTGTCTCAAAAAAAAAGGCCCTTGCTGCTCCTGCAGAGGATCCATGTTTGGTTCCCAGCACCCAAAAGCAGCTCAGAACAGCCCATTACTCCAGTTCTAGGGGATCCAAGGCCCTTTCTGACCTCCATGGTCATCACGCACACACATACATGAGATAAATACTCATACCCATAAAAGAAAAATAAAATTGTAAAGAGGCCCACATTAAAGAACAATAAACAGGAAAAATTGAATTTTCATGGATTGTTGCTTTAGGATTATTTAAGGCCCTGAAATATTGAGAACTCTGAGAAGTGGGGTCATGGAAGCATTACGGAAAGTGACCAAGCACTGTGAAAGTCTAGTGTGTCCAGTACTTAATGGATGGCCTTTTGGCTGTCTTCCTAATAAACTTTCAAGGAAGACACAATATTAGTACTCTAATATCTAATATCTGTTATTCTTCATGAAGTCGATATTTGGAGAAGGTGTGATTTTTGCTAGACAAGGTACAGTCAAAAATAAAACCAGATCTCTGAATCTCAAGTAATAAGAGCTTGTGACTAAGTGTTGATTTTTAACTTGATAGGATCTAGAATCACCTAGGAGACAGACCTCCAGGCACATCTGTGAGAAATCTTTTGATTAGGTTAGCCTCTGGGCATGCCTGGGAGGGTTATCTTGATTAGGTTCATTGGAGTGGGAAGACTCATCTGAAAGTGGACAGCACCATTATCTGAATATGAGTCTTAACCACATAAAAAAGACAAAGCTAGACCATGAGCGTTCATCACTCTGCTTCCTGACTGGATGTCATGTGACCAGCAGCCTTGAGCTCCTGCTGCCAGGACCTCCCCACCATGATGGAGAGTACCCACCCCACAGTACTTTGAACTGTGCATCAAAATAACCCTTTCTCCCTTAAATTGCTTTTGTCTGGATGTTTGATCACAGCAATATGGAAAGTAACTAACGCAGTAGTGTTTGTAGAAGTTTGATCATGAAGTGGCTTGTAGAATCTTGAATATACTCAAAGGAGGGGAAATATTTAGAAGCTGCAGAAGAAACCCATGCAGTGGAGTTTAAAGTTAGAAATCTGATATAAATATCAACTCTCGGGGCCATGACTTGAATAATCACTATTCTCAGTGGGATGGAAGGGAAGAGATGGTCTCTGGATCTAAAAGCAGGTGACATGCCTCCATGAATCTTTCTCTTCCTCTGACAGATCTGTGAGTAATCGGCTTCATTTACCAAACAGGCTGAGTACAACGTAAAATTATGCTAATCATCTGAACTGAAAAATCTCTGTTTTCCAGAATAGTCTCAGAGCACCATGTGTGAGAGAACATGATAGAATAGAAACTGATTATGCAAAATGTGCGAGAGAGAACTGCGGCTCCTGGTGACATGAGGCAGCCTCACGGGGAAGGCAGAGCTGAGGAACTCTGGGTACTGTCTCTGCTGGCCCAGTGTCACAAGATGAATGGCAGGACAGGGCTGAGAAATGAGCTCCTGAGTCACTGCACACACCCCTCTGAGGCACGCAAGTTATACACGTGTGCTGCACACATGTTCAGGAAGGTGTAGGGGCCAGTCTGCAGCAATACCCACACAGAGCTAAGGAAGGAAATGCCATCCATTTCCTGTTCTTGGCTTGATGTGTTGTCCCAGGGTCCCCACTCTGGGCTTTGCAGAATCCTCCAGAGACCTAAATACTCTATAAGAAATTCTCCCACTCAGTATACAGATTGCAAAGGCTTTTGAGAGGATGGAAATTTTTTTCAAGGTTGCAGAGAGGGGCTGTAGGGTGATGAGCTGGATAAAAGAGTTTTAGTAGATGTAATGTAGACAGAACAGAGAATCAAAATGGTGTTGGCCTTGCTGTTTCTCTAGCAAATCTGGTGAGCTGAGGAGCTATCCAGGGTGCTGGGTCCCTTTGCCTGTTTTTCTTGTGGAATTGAAGGCAAGGGCCTTCAGCTTAGCCACAAGACATTCAGCCTCTGACTTGGATTTTGCTTCAGCTTAAATTAATTCCAGATTTTTTCCTCTTCTATGTTCTTCTGAACTTCGGTGATTCCAAAAACAACTACTTGCCAGCCTTGAGACTTTATCTGATTTGGATAACCAGCTGCACCCAGAGCCACATGCATTGTGGTTTCAACAAGTAACAGGCTATTTCCTGGACATTTCCCAATAATGGTGGACAAAACACACACACACACACACACACACACACACACACACACACACACACACGCACGCACACACAGCTGCACCCAGTGCCACGTGCATTGCAGTTTCAACAAGTAACAGGCTATTTCCTGGACATTTCCCAATAATGGTGGACAAAACACACACACACACACACAAACACACACACACACACACATGCACACACGCACACGCATGCAGAGACAGAGACAGAGAGAGACAGGGATAGAGAAAACAGATGTCCAAACACCTACACATTAGGCTGTGCTGTATTTTTACACAAGCACATTAAACACATGTGCAATATATCTGGCATTGCTTTAGAATAATCCAATTTCCCCACCCCACCCCAAAAGAGCTTGTCCATAGATACCCATACGCATGTGTGTGTGTTCAGACACCTATAGCAATAAGTGTACAAAAGAGTTTGTCCATAGA
This sequence comes from Rhizomys pruinosus, assembly GCA_009823505.1. Taxonomy (NCBI): domain Eukaryota; kingdom Metazoa; phylum Chordata; class Mammalia; order Rodentia; family Spalacidae; genus Rhizomys; species Rhizomys pruinosus. The sequence continues at coordinate 164,228 of VZQC01005193.1, read as the reverse complement.
TACCCATATGCATGTGTGTGTGTGAGTGTGTTTGTGTGTGTGTGTGTGTATGTGTGTATTCAGACACCTATAGCAATAAGTGTACAAAAGCATATTTTCCTCAGGGAAGGCTTAAGGACCTGTATGATGGACTGTGTACAGTGATGACTAAGTGTGATCACGGCTACAGAAGAGTACAATGAGAAAGTGATGTGACTTGGAGGCTGCACGATTTGATCATGGGTGTGCTGGATAGCTTTAGTGTCAATTTGACACAACTGGGTGGAGGGAGCCTCGGCTGGGGAATTGGCTCCATTGGACTGGCCTGTGGCCACATCTGTGGAGAATTTTCTTGATTGTTGAGCAGTGTGAGAGGGCCCAGCCCACTATGGGTGGTGCCACCCCGGGAAGTTTGTTATATATGGTATAAGAAAGCAGGCTGGGCATGGGCCAAGGGAGCAAGCCAGTAAGCAGACTTCCTCCATGGCCTGTGCTTCAGCTCCTGCCTCCAGGTTCCTGTCCTGAGTTCCTACCTTGGGCTTCCTAAGTGACGAACCGTGACCCAAGAGATATAAGATGAATAAACTCTCCTCCCCAAGTTGGAACTGGTCACAGTGTTTTGTCTCAGCAATTGAAAGGAAACTAGAACAACGGGCACTTGAGTCTCTGCATCTTCATCACCTTGAAAATGAGCAGTCGTATTTTAAAGAGAGGGTCTCAGAGCAGAGGGTCTTGTTTTATCCAAATCTTGGAAAACCTGAAACCCAGACAATGAAATAGAGTGACAGATTGTAACCCACTGAAACAATACAAAACCATTCATCTGTACATGGAAAAAGAGAAGGTTTCTTGCTTATGAGTGAGTGTCTAAGCACGATTGGTAAACACTGGGAAAAATCATCATTTTTGTAAGCATTATGGTAATGACTGGATAGGCAAGATGCATTACTGAATGCTAAATCTCATAGGAAACTTTGAAAGATAGGATATTTCCATGATTTCAAAGTATGTGTTCGTGAGGAGAGTTTTCTGAAATATAGAAATGTTGGCTGACAGAAATGGATAGCGGGATGGCCATTCTGGGCCTGAAGAAAAACTAGGCTGGCTCCGGATTCCTTCTTCATAATCTTAAAATATCACAGGTATTGGAAGCAACATTCAAAGGCTTTAGAAAGGGTGATGATTCATGAATTCCATATGAAGCCAAAGCATTGTTCTGAGAAGGGAACGGGACATTATTTTAAGCTATGTAATGACTTAAAAATATACAACTCATATTTTTTTTGACAACTACTCTAGGTAACTGAGTGACTACCCAAAGGGAAGCATTCAAGAATGCAGAAGTCTTGGTACAAAACTGCTACAAGTGAACCTTCAAACCATTTTAACAATAGTTATTCTAATAGTTGGAAGTATTTTAAAGGAAATAGAATGTAAAATGCCATCAACACTTCCTATAAAATACTCAGCATGAAATGGTGTTGATAATACTAATACCATTTTAAAGCTGTGAAATGAAATATAAAATTCAATATTAACTCAAAAAAGTTTGAGTTTTGAAGGGAAAAGAAATGAGAAAGTACGTGTTACAAATAATTGCAATATTTTTCTGGGAATGTTATGTAAATCAGAAAATTGACAGAAAAGAGAGAGTTCTCTCTAATGATGTGACTGATGAGAGTTGAAGAAAATGTGACTTATGTTTGCTTAGGGTCACACGGAACCCTGGAAGAGGTGGTGAGGTAGCCTTGGAGTGGCCCCAGCAGGTGGCTGCAACTGATTCCTATCTCAGAAGAGGTAATGGGAAGAAGAGACTGGTGGAGGTTATGGAGAGCTGAAGCCATAGCCATGCAGCAGAGGAGCTAGCCCCATCAGGAGCCTCTTCAAGAGAACACTGCACCATGGACCCCGGGTTTGTAGGAAGGGAAACAGGAATTATGGTAAGCTCCCTTTCTTTGCACTTTCCTTCTCCTCTCAGACCCTGGCAATGGCCAAACCCATGGGGACCCTGTGAATTGGGGAGTCCACCGGAGTCAGTTGAAGTCTATGGAGGTCATTCTCTGAGCCATTGGGACCTCAGGAATAACCACAGGACATGTAGCGTAGACTATAGATTCCTTCATTCATTAATGTTTACATGATTATAGGTGCAAAAATAGGGTGATTATTTCACTAGAGATTTACTGGAAAAGGGTCAAATCAATTTGTCACATGGCAAATTTGCTACTGTGGGAGCCTACTAGTAATCCACACACTAAAAATTATAAGAACGACATCAAAACTCCATTTAATCTGACTTATCTTCAATTTCTAAAATGTATTTAATGGTAGAATTTGTTATGTGTAAGACTCTTCATATCCCGGGGAACTCTGGGAAATAGGTACTAACAGCCTGAAGAACATGATTTATAGTTTATAAATCACAACTAACAAAAATTCATAAAATAAAAATTAAGGTAATAACATCAAAAAATCCTCTAGAAAGAGAAAGCTCAGCGTTACAAGGAGAACTAAGACAAGACTTCGAGTTATGACTGAATAGAAAGGACACAGATCCCTCATAGAAAGACAGAGACTCTAAAGCATTAAATAAAATTCCTTTATTTTTATTGAATTTTCATGGATTTCATGCTATGTATTTTGATTATGTCTAGATCCCTTTCCCTATCTGCATTCCTTCTTACTATATTATGCCCTGTCCAATCCAATATAATATATATCATAACTAATATATGTAAAGGCCTATAGTGTTGCCGACTGTTGTTGCCGGTAACTGAGACCAGCCAGCCCTCCTGGGGTCGTGAGTTTTTTTGATGGAGTTCCTTTGGCAGGAGAACACGAGGAAGCTGATGGCTTGTAGAAATGAGAGACAAATTTCCCAAATCCACAGCAACTTTATTGAACAGGGGCAGTGCTTATATAGCAGTTTTAGGAGAAGGCAGAACAAAGGATTTGGTGAAGCTTTACAATTACATATGTTACTAATAGGTTAAAACTTATACATTAACCAGAACTCATTATCTATTTCATGATTGACGAGATACGGGGCACGCAGAGCAGGAAACTAAAACATTACAAAGTTTAGTCAGGAAATGAATTTATTTTGAAGTAAAAATGTAGGAATTTTAAGATAACCTTTACCAAGGAAATAACATTTAAGAAAAAAGGAGCATCAATAGTTTTTAACATGATCAATTAGTTTTTACTTGTTAGCTCTTAATTACAAGTCATAATTGAAAAGTTACAGGACATTGAGTAGTAATAGCTATGTTACGGTAGAAGTTTCTTGGCAGTAGATATTGGCTTTATATTTTTATCCTAAATCTAGAGCAAATATATCTTAATATCCTAAGGTTAATAGTTTTTTTAAGTTTTTATTAAAGTAAAGACCTTATTCCTATAGCATCCTAAACTACTTATTAATTTTTTCTAACTCTTACTGCTAATCTAAAGTTTTAATTTTTGCTGAAAACTAAGAGCTGTTCCACTGTTTGTTTCAACTAACAGTCTTGTTTTTGTAGGACAATTGGCTGGTGTAAAGTAATTTATCTTTCGCCTAACCTTGTTGGGAGTGTCAGGACTTAGGCATTCAGTGGCTGCATAGAACTAGGAAAACTGTTTAACCTGTTCCTTTACTTAAATAGGGAAATGGGGTTGAAGAGTCTTTTTATTTTAATTGTTAAAGAGGAGTTTTTACTTTATTTTAAATGATATGATATTTTGTTTTTATTACACATATCACTGGAACTTGTTTTTTTTTAGAGACAGTCATAGAGCCATTACCACTATATAATTGTTTTGTTTTCCAATTTGTCACAGGTCTTTGCATTGTAATGTATATTGTGAGAGAAGTCTATTTATAGCATCAAATTGGCATATAAATATACATATATATGGGCCTATAGTATCAAATCTGTGTCCCCAAATACCCTTCAGTGTGGGTTCATCCACTAGAGTCTGGTCAACCTACCAAGAGTCTTAACCTTAAACAAGAATGACTCTCCCTCTCCCAACAACCATCAGTTGCCAATACTTCTTCAGCAAGGGTTGGGGTTTCTTACCCACTTCCCCATGTCTACGCTGAGATTTTTGTCTGGCATGAGTTTACATGGGACTCGTCCATGCTGTCCCAATTGCTTTGAATTCATACGAGTAACTGACCTGGGAAACTTTGCTTCGTTGTAGTCATTCACCTTTACCAGCTCTTACAGCCTTTCCATGCTCTCTTCCACTATGATCCTTGAGCCTTGAGAAGCAAAAGTTGTATATAGTTGTCTCATTCAGGGATGGGCACTCTGTAGCCTCTTATTCTCCCTACATGTCTGGCCAGTTGTGAGTTTCAGTGTTAATCACCACCTGCTGCATAAGGAAACATCTCTGGCAAGAGCTGGGAGATGCATTAATCAATGGGTATAATAATAAATCAGTAGGAATCCATTTAGTACTATATCTATTTAGCAAAGTAATTGTATTAGATTCTCCCCATATGGCCTGTGACCTGTCTAGCCTCAGGTTCTTGGGCCTAATATCAGTGTCAGGTCTATCTTATGAGGTGGACCTTAAATCCAATTAGAAAGTACTGGTTCTTCCCATAATATTCATGCCACTATTGTATCAGTGGGCATGTCTTGCCAGGCCAGTTTTTACTGTAGCTCACAGGATTCACTGTGTAAGGTTGATGATTAATTTTCTCTTCCAGTAGCATGCATAGCCCTTCTAGAACTATGAAAACTAGCCAGTAGATAGGAGGTTTGGAAGTAAGCACTGATTTCTCCTTGTTCGTTCTATAGCTAATGTATGTAATATCTTAAGTAATAGGCTTTTACCATCAAGTTAAGTAAACTCTGTCAGCAAGAAGTACATTTAAGTCTTAAAAATAAGCAATATTTTAGAAGTCACATGTGTAGTGGTTTGAAAGAAATAGTGTCCGTAGGCTCCAGCAACTGAACAGTTGGTCCCCATTTGGTGGTGTTATTTGTGGAGGTTAGGTGGTGTGGCCTAATTAATGGTGAGCTTTGAGAGTTCATATTTATGATCCACTTCCAATTTATGCTCGCTGCTTTGTGCAGATGGATGAAGATGTGAATGCTCATCTTCCTGCTCAGGATGTGCCTCTGCAGCCATCATGGTCTACCCCTCTGGACCCATAAGCCAAAGGAAATTCTTCTATAAGTGACTTTTGGTCATGAAATTTTATCACAGCAACAAAAAATAACACTAATACAACATGCAAATGATTAAGCCTTTGAAATATACAAACACACTTTTCCTTGGAATTTGCCTTGATTTGCCTTGGGCTAGGCATAAAAGATACTCGAGAAAAGATGAAAATGCAATTGCTGAAATGTGAGAATAAAGAATTGACATTGAATTTCTGACATGTGCATCTCGAAAGGCAAGTTATATCTAGAGGGAAAAGGATTACAATTTCGTCTTAAATCCCCCTCCCAAACCTAATGAGTTAGACCTGATGGTTAGTTTTACTTTGTGCCTGGGGTCTGCGGCAGAAGCATGTGGTTAAAAGAAAGTGGAAGGCAAAGTCTCATCCCTTGCAGTTTCCTCAAAATGAGGAGAAACTAAGGGAACTGAGATGAGAGACAACATGCCACAATGCATCCTGGTTTCCAGGTCCAGTGACTGCTTGGAGATGGTGGTTAGGAATCGTGGATCAAATCCATACACTCTCCTTTTGAGGTTGTCTCCACATGAAACAAAAGCCCCAAGGCATCATGGGTAAGCAAATTAAGGGCCTTAGCTTAGCTGCAGAGATCTTCTCAGGTTGTGAACAGAATAAGGAATTTCCAACAGGTTCTGTGGAGAGATGTCATAGGTAGCCAGGAGTGCTGTCAAGGTTGCCTGTCTACATGGGCCTTTCTTTGTGCAGTAGAATACCTGTGAGGGATGATGGCTAGGTCTGGAGGAAGAATGGGAGTCTCCATCAGAACAAATGGTTTTCTTGGGCCAATGAGAATTGAGACCTCATCATCAATAGTAAATGAATACATTGCTTCAGCCATAATGGAGACTCCAGGAGAGGGAACATTGGAGTTGCTGTTTCCTAGCTTCCACCACTGTAGGACAAGAACCCACAAGACACCTGAGTGGCAATCAGTTATTTCTCTACAACCACAGGATGTGAAAGCTATATTATATAGTCAAAATTCAAAACTGCTTTAGAGCAGATGGATACAGTGACCAACCATTTGCTGGGACTGAGTGGTTGGTCAGGACACAGGAATTTTAATGCCTGCACTAGGACATATATGAAGGGGGTAGCCAATCTCTGAAAGGATGCACCACTCATCCAGGCTGAACTTGAGCAACTTATTGACCATTTCAGCTAATGTATTAAAGTAATTCTTCAAATTGGGCTAAAATTTACTCCTGGATTCTCTCACTCAGATCTTCAGTATTATAAGATCAAAGCAATTACACAAATGAAAGTAATGAGAGATACCATATAAAAGAAAACGAGTCACCACAGTAACAAAACTAACTAAAGAGCATGACATAAGACTCAGAACTTTTGCTTCTGCTTATAAACAAGTGATTTGTACAGAATTTGCCATCCACCATGACAAATAGAAAACCCACAGATATGGAGGGCTGACAATGTATGAACAACTGTTTTCAAGCACCAGATCACAGAGAATGCAGGAGTGTGATCTCTGGAGTGGGAATGGAAATGAATCCTCTGACTTCTGAAGTTAATTCTGAGTTGTCTGGCCAAGTTATAGCGAGGGGAAACCCAGCTAAATTCAACAGTCCTGATAAGAAACCCAAAGGCTGAATTTCAAGAGTGAACTTTAATTATATGAACTTCAGCATACAATTTATGAGACATATGGTGAAGGGAGTTTTATTTCTGTTGCTGTGACAAAACACAATGGCCAAAAGTACCAAAGGAGGAAAGGGGTTATTTGATTTGCACTTGCAGGTCACAGCACATCACTGAGGGTTGTCAGGGCAGCAACTCAAGTAGGAGCTTGAAGCAGAAACAAAGGAGGAATGCTGCTAGCTGTCCAACCCTCTGCTTCACTCTGTGATCAGCTAGCTTTCTTAAATGGCCCAGGACCACATGTGAGGTGGTCCTGCCCACCGTGGGCTGAGCTCTGCCACATCAAGTAGGAATCATGATAATGTCACAAACATGCCCACAGGCCACTCTGACCAAATAGTTCTTCAGTTGAGGCTTCCTCTTCCTGGATGACTCAAAGTTGTGTCAAGTTGACAGTAAAGACTAGTCAGAACACTTCACCCCTTGTCAACTCAACCCACAAGCACATCACTGTTTTTTTTTTTTTTTTTTTGGTCTTTTCTGAAGACAGGGTCTCCCTGTAGCTCCGGCTGTCCTGGAACTCACTATGTAGACCAGGCTGGCCTTGAACTCACGAAGATCCACCTGCCTCTGCCTCCCAAGTGCTAGGATTAAAGGCATGTGCCACCACACCTGGCCCCACATCACTATTAAATTATAACCTTTCCTTTCTTGTTTGTCCCCAGAACTTCATGTTAATATCACAATGTAAAATATAATACAACCTTAAAAGTTTCACAGTCTTTAAAAATTCCAAACTACAACTCCAAGATGTCTTTAAAAGCCCTTTAAAAAAAACCCATGGACTCCTGTAAAATAAAATATAAAGGTATATACATTTTTTTCTAAGAGGGAATAACCAGGGTGTACTTATAATCAAATCAAAGTAAAACCAAAATCCTAGCAGTATAAATCCAAATGTTGTAGTTCAATGTCCAGTATCTGGGATTCACTCTACCCTCTGGCTCTGAAAGGCTTAGGAAGTCTCACTTCTCCAGCTCTGCCATCTACAGCATGCATGGCTTACCTTGTAGGCTCAGGCTAGCTCCAATCCACACTTGCCACTGCCCATGAGGGACATCTCACCGTCCTGGCATCTCTAGTATCTTGGAATCTCCACTGCAACTGAGGCTACATTTTCACAATGGCTTCTGGTCTGTCTCCAGGAACTCCAACCTTGACATATGGTGGCAAACCTCAGCAGCTCTCTATGACCCCCAACCTTGAAGCTTTCATGCATTTGTGAGTAACTCCTACATGTTAAGTTCAGCTGCCAGACTGAGATGCAACCTTGGCCCCTCTGTATGCTGATCCTATTGGCTTAGTAAAGCCAGAAGATTTCAGTCATCTCAAAAATGCTTCTCTCTTAGTAATCACAGCTAATTTTTCAGTCCCTGATTACCAGCATCTATTCTCTCAGTGAAGCCCAGAAAGTTTAACTTTCACATATTTTTAATTCAAAATAGCATGCAAGGCTGGGTGTGGTGGCACACGCCTTTAATCCCAGCACTTGGAGCAGAGGCGAGCGGATCTCCGTGAGTTCAAGGCCAGCCTGGTCTACATAGAGAGCTCCAGGCCAGCTGGGACTAAAGGGAGACCCTGTCTCAAAAATACACACACACACACACACACACACACACGCACATGCATGCACACACATAAATGGCCACTAGTCCAGTTCTTAATACTTTGGTCTCTACTGAAACCTCATAGGCTGGGCCTCCTCTTTTCACAGACTCTCAGCACTTCTGAGTTCCCACAATCACATCTTATTAAGCTCTGATCCCTCAATAGCTTTTCCAGCTCAAAGTTCCAAACAATTCCTCAATCTGCCCCAAAATAACATGGCCAGGAGTATTCTGTTCTCTGGTACCAATTTTTATTCAAATTTGATTTCTCTTGCTGTGATAAAACACTCTAACAGCAACTTAGGGGAGGAAAGGGTTTATTCCATCTTACACTTGTAGATCAAAGTGTATCATTGAAGAAAGTCAGAACAGTAACCTGTGCAGGAGCTTGAAGCAGAAACCCTGAGGGAGCACTGTTCGCTGGCTCATTCTCTGGATCATGCCTTGCTTTCTCAGCTCCCTTTCTTTTTTTTTTTTTTGGTCTTTTCGAGACAGGGTCTCCCTGTAGCCCCAGCTGTCCTGGAACTCACTCTGTAGACCAGGCTGGCCTTGAACTCACAAAGACCCACCTGCCTCTGCCTCCTGAGTGCTAGGATTAAAGGCGTGTGCAACCACGCCTGGCTACAGTTAGCTTTCTAATATGTCCGCCAGGACCACCTGTCTCAATTAGGAACCATGACAATGTCTCACATGCCGATCTGATCTAGGAAATTACTCCACCACAAGTCCCTCTTCTGAAGTGATTCTAGGTTGCATGACACTGACAATAAAAACTAGCCAGAGGGGCTGGAGAGATGGCCTAGTGGTTAAGAGTGCCGACTGCTCTTGCAGAGGACCCGAGTTTGATCCTCAGCACCCACATGGCGGCTGAGAACCGTTTGCAACTCCAATTCCAGGACAACTCCAGTTCCAGGGGAATCCGACGCCCTTTTCTGACCTCCGTGGCATTTCACGACATGGGTGCACAAACCTGCATGCAGACAGTACACATAAATAAAAAATAAATAAATAAAAACTAGCCAGAACAGGAGGGAAAGACAGAGGCATTCTGAGAAGTCACCTTGATATGTCAGTAGGAAAGAAAATAGAAGGTCCATCAGAAAGAGGAATAAAAAGATTCCTAGGGTCACATAAGACTGGAGATAGATCACATTTCCAACTGTCAAAGGGTGGAAATGTTATAATGAATGAGTACTGGGTACAGAGACCAGAAAGGGTTATCCATAGCAGTGAAGATAAATTAATCATTGACTAATAGATTCTCTGGTTTTGTCCTAGCAAGGTTAAAACCAGGCTTCAAAAGGCCCAAACTGAACTGAAGTCATTTAGCAGCATGCTAGAACAAAGTCCCATACTTGATAAATACAATACAACCCAGCATCTGAGAATATAAAGTTCACAGTGTCCAGTATCCAATAAAAATGTCAAGAACAAAAAGTTATGGAGAGGGGCTGGAGAGATGGCTCAGCAGTTAAGAGCTCCCAGCTGCTCTTGCAGAGGACCCAGGTTCTGATTCCCAGCATACATATGGTGGCTAACAGCCATCTGCCACTATGGTTCCAGGGGATCTGAAACCCTCTTCTGACCTCCATGGGGCACTGCATGACCAACCCAGGTGCACTGTCCATGCAGGTAATACACTTACACACGGAATAAAAATAATAAGTTAAATATTTTTGGAAAAGAAAAGTTATAGGGAAATATGACTGATAACAGGAAGAAAGAGCCACCAATAGAAAGTTACACTGAAATAACAGAGATGTTGAAATTATTAAAAAATATAAAGATTAAAGCTGCTATTAACATAGAAGTTTTAGAAATATGATCATGCATCTTACTAAGGGCATTATATACAAGATGAGAAGAGAATGGAAAGGTTAAAACGCATGGATGAACTGCTTTCAAATGAAATAACTATCTGAAATGAAAATCATGGTGAAGTCATGGTGAAGAGGATTAATAGCCAACTGGGTACAGCAGTGATTTGGAAAAAGAACAAGAACCCCTCCCCCCAACAAAGCATAGAGGTTTTTATAAGATGAAGAAAGTGAACAGAGGATCAGTTATCTGAAGGAAATTATCAACAATGTTGACACACACACACATCAAACTCCACCAGAAGTTGAAGCTATCATTAAGCATTTATTCTACCTTTCTTAATGAATATCATATCTGCCCCATGGAACACTGTAAAGGCAGCTGTTTTGTCTCGTAAGTGTATGCCCATTTGGAGCTGTGGCTTGCTGCTGCTGGTTGTCCTGAAAGAAGACTGCCCTACATATCACTAGCATGGGAAAGGGTCTAAGTTCCACACTTGAAGTACAGTTTCTACCTAATGTCAGTCATTTTTGCACTATAGAACTATGGCGAGGACTAGAAGGAGAAAGAAATGGAGTCTGTTACTACTCAACTGATTCTGTATCATCAGACTTTATTGCACTAAAGAGTAGACAGCTCTCTCCAAGAAGGAGAGATGGAAAATCCTTATAGTATCTCCAACACAGATACTCCTAAATTTAAAATATTTAAGTAAAAAAATGCATCTGAGCAGCAAGATTATCAAATATCCTGGCTTGGCAACACAGCCTGCTGTATAGTGTCAGTTCTTTCCTCTTATGATCACATGGTTGACTGGGAGTTGGGACTTGCTACCCCTGCCCAGCATTAAGAGAAAGGATTGGATGACATATCACTAGCCCAGGAAAGGATCCAAATTCAAAATTTGGACTACAATTTCTGCTGAATATGGATGGCTTTTGCAACTACAAAGCCCCACAGATCATTAAGTCAGACTATTATAAGTTTGTGATCTTGTATAGAAGCTCCTCACACTGGGAGGAAGAACCACTGGGCTTCTTCATAAAATGAGTATTCAAACCACCCATGCAAGAACTCATCCATGATAGAGGGACAGGGTGCTGCAGATACCTTTCATTTCTAGTTTCTGGGACCCTATCTACTGTGTTCATACTGTGACTGAGTCAGCTAGCAGCTCTCACTAACATTGGCATTCTTTCCCATTGTTTCATTATCACTAGGAAGTGATATGCACACATGTTCCAGCCCCTTAGGATTTAAAAGTTGAGCTCTTCATAGTGAGATGTGAGCAGGCAGGGTCAACGCTCATGGGACAATATCCACACTTGCCTAGAGTTGCCAATTGTTCTCCAAGGACTCTGACACCACAAGAGAGCCACAAGATGGAAGTAGCCTTGGTCACCCCTGCAGAAAATCTTCCCATCTACCAGAAAAGCCATTATTGGGCTGGCCAGCAAACAGTAATGAGTTCTTAAGGAGTTAAGCCACTGCCACTTAACAGTTTATGATTCCTAACACTCAACAGTACTTACATCCCAATGACAAAAATCAGGAGACAATCTGTAAAATTCTGTCTCCACCTAACTTTGCATATAAAGTCCACTTCTACTGAATGCTACAAACTATAGGAATAGTGAATGTATATAGCTTGTCCAACCAGCTGAGGCTTAACTCTTCTGATAATTCTGCTTATAAGCACTGAAAAACCAAGACGATCCCCCCATGTTCACCCTATGTAAGAAACAGGGAAAAGGGCAACAGCAACCCATAGAATGAGGAGGGCCAGTTCAAAATCTTTCTTGGGAGCTTCAAATCCTTCCATTTTTTTTCACCGAGTTTCTTCAGTTTGTTGTAGGTAATAATGAGTGAGGTAATAATGTCTCTAAGATTCAGGACCTGTTAATTTTCCTATGAGATTACTTTTCTTCAAGTTTGAAGAAAAGAGAGGATATATTGTGTACCAAAAAATTTTACTTCTATGGGTCAAAGGTAGTGTGCAAAGCAGCAGAAGGGATAAGCAGCTCACCACAGCATTTCTGAGTAATTTCACAGGCTGATACACAATTTCAAAGGAGCCTGCAATATAATAGGTAGGAAATGGCCTGGAAAGAAAAAAGGAGCTGAAGCTTTACAGTGGGGAGGGAAGAGCTCAGAGGTTTTCCTCCATGCTACCCAAAGGGCCGGGGTTACCTTGGACAGTACTCAGACAGAGTAAGCAGTCCTAAGTTCTGTTCTCATTCTGTATTTATTTTAATTTAAGTATTTATTCATTTTATTATTTATTCCTTTTAAAGGCTTCATTTTGAGGTTTTTATGCTCCAGCCCAGGCTGGCACTCCTGTCTCATCCTACCTAGTGCTGGGATTTCAGACGGAAGCTACCATGTTAATCATGCCTTATTGAACATACACAAAATAAAAACACATCAGTCACTTCTATGACATTTTGGCACTGGGAAATTCTGTTATTGAGAACTAGCCACATCAATCAGCACTAACCTTCACTAAAGTGAGGCAGCTGGGGACTGCTCAGAAACCTAAACTAGAGGGAGAGAGGGGGAGAGCCCAGCCATTTAGAAGTGAGTCTTTAGACCCACACACTAGATGGAGCAAAGAGCTGAACAGAGGCTTCACAAGTGAGGAATTAGAGATGGCTGAGAAACACCTTAAGAAGTGTTCAACATCACTAGTCATTAAGGAAATGCAAATCAAAACCACTTTAAGATACCATCTCACTCCAATAAGACTGGCTAGCTTCAAGAAAACAAATGATACCAAGTGTGTAGAGGTTGCGGGGAAAGGGGAACACTCATCCACTGCTGGTGGGAATGTAAACTCGTGCAGCCACCATGGAAAGCAGTGTGGAGAACCCTTGGAAGACTTGGAATGAACTTGCCACCTGACCCAGCCATACCACTCCTAGGCATGTACCCTCAAGACTCACGCCACCACAGAGATACATGCATGACCATGTTTATTGCAGCTCTCTTCACAATAGCAAGGAGCTGGAACCAACCCAAATGCCCCTCAACTGATGAGTGGATAGAGAAAATGTGGTACATCTACACAATGGAGTTCTATGCAGCAGTAAAGAAAGATGACATCATGAGCTTTGCAGAAAAATGGCTGGAGCTAGAGGACATCATGCTGAGTGAAGTAACACAGTCCCAGAAAAACAAACGACAAATGGTATCCTTCATCTGTGGATGCTAGTGCCAATTACCTAGTTGTCAGTATTTCCTGTGCATGGATGGCCCCTTGAGCTTTTGTCCAAAGCAGTTGGGAGTGATGCATATTGGAAACAACAACAACAACAACAACAACAACAACAACAGCAACAGAAAGGACTGCATCAAAGAACTGTCTGAAACAGTGAACTTCTGCTCAAAATAGTCAACTTCCACATGGAGAATATTGAGAAAGACCGAGAAAGAGATGAAAAGCGTGTTTGGCAGAATGCATGAGCTCTGGTGGGGTGGGGAGATAGGGGGGCATGGGTCTAGATTTGATAAAAAATATATATATTTATATTTATATATAAGAAGTGAGTCTTTAGATGCCTTTGAGGTCAGAGTGCCTGAACTCCTGTGTCCGCCCTAGCTAGTGCAGTGGATGAGAAGATGGCCGTGAGAAACTGCATCCTTTAGGTTCTAGCAGAAAGCAGATAGCACACTTACTGGGGCTTGGGGGAGGGTTATCGAAGGGACTATTTGCAGTTGTGTGGATGGAGCTGCAAGAATCAACAAGGAATCTGCATGCAGGTTGACCACGGTGGGAAGCTGTTGCCATCTCAAGGCCTAAAAGAGTGAAAGGATGTGATAGTGCATTCCTCCAGAGAAACACACACACACACACACACACACACACACACACATGCACACACACACACACACACACACACACACACACATGCACACACACACACACACATGCACACACATGCACACACACCTGAAGATACTGTTTATAGTCCTTCTCAGTCTGACTCTCACAATCTGTCTTCTCTCCTCTTCCTTCTTGAGCCCTGGGGAAGGTACACTATAGATGTCCCATCTGTGGCTGAGTACATCACAAATACTTATTATCCGCATTTGGACCAGTTATGAGTTTCTGCATCAATAACTGTTTACTGCACAAAGCAACTTCTCTGATGAGGTCTGAGAGCTGATGTAATCTATAGATACAGCTACAGGAATTCACAGGGCAGTTTGATACTAGGTTCATTTATATAATAATAGTAGTAGGTTGATTCCTGGGTTTTATGAGCTCCCCAGCTATGAGTTCTTGGCCTGATTTACAGTACCAGGCATGTGTTTCCTTCCATAAAGCAGGCTTAAATCCAATCGGAAAGGAGTTGGTTGTCATCGTAATATTCCTGCCACTATTGTAGACAGGGGCATATCTTGATACACCAGTTGTTTTTGTGCTTCACAGAGTCCACAGCTCTTTGCTCTGCCTTTTTGTTTGATTTAGATCTTGAACTGACTGACTGAGAGCCACTTCCATTGTGGAAGGCAATCTGCTTTATACTCATTCCACTAACTCAAGTGTTTGTATTTTAAAATATTTATTTTTTTACTGTTTATGTGTATATGTCTATGCCAGTGTATGCCACATGTGTGGGCACCTTTGGAGGCCAGAGGAAGGCATGGATTCCCTAGAGCTGGAGTTACAGGAAGTTGCCAGCTACCCGGTATGGGTGCTAAGCACTGAACCCAGGTCTTCTGAAAGAGCAGCAAGTGTTCTTAACTGCTGAGCCATCCTTCTAGCCCCTCCAATGTTTTTTTTTTTTTTAATTTTATTGAAATAAAATTTCTTTGGTCTGTCTGAGACAGGATCTCCCTGTAGTCCCAGCTGGCCTGGACACACTATGGAGACCAGGCTAGCCTTGATTGCACAGAGATCCACCTGTTTTACCTCCCAAATACTAGGATTAAAGGTGTGTACCACTGGGCCTAGATTTAATTCAGATTTTAAAGATAGTTTCCATACAATGTAATGTGAGATTCATCCTAGCATTTTTATGCATAAATGTCATATTTTGTTCTAATTTGCCCCCTCCTCAACTCAACTTCCCTGCTGATGGTCATTTCTACTTGTGCTTTCAAACACCTCTTCCATCTGGATGTCCATGTATGTCTCTAAATGCAGACAGTCCTCTGCTTTCACTCCATAGGTAGCTTCTTGATGCCTTTAGTGTGTATCTCAGCCCCTCCTCCCCCGTGACCTCTCGGGTCTACTCTCTTGATCCTATCTCAGGGTTCTTGGAGGCGGAGCTCAAGCTTATTTATTTTTTCCTTACTGGTATTTGAGTCTAGTGTCCTCCATCCCCACTGTTTATTCTTCTGCTGATTACCTCATTGGAATTGCTTCCCACTGCGTTTTTTAATTTGCTTCACTACTTCATTTCTAAAATTTCAATTTGTTTTTCTCTTTTCAAACTCAATTTCCTTTGCTGAATTTTTTTTCTGTGTTGCTGATTTACTCTGTGTATTTGACTGACATTGTCCCCTGTGTTGCTGACTTTCTTCTCTGGGGTCTGGATCGAGTTCATCTTCTCATTCATGTCCTCTTTGCGGTCATACATCATTTTTACTAAGAAGCTTGTGAAATCTTTATCTGATACTTCATTTATTTGAATTCAGTGGTTAAAGAGTTTTAATGCTTTGTAGGAGTCATTGCTTTTTCACAGCTCTTGTGTTTTGTGTCACAATTTGCGTGTCTGCTGCTTTTACTGTCTCTTCTGGTTTTATCTGGGCATTTTTTATTTAGCAGCCTATTCTGGAGGCTTCAATATCAGGTACCACTTAGTGAAGGGGAAACAAATTTTGCAACAGCATGAGCATCAAACCACAGAAGATGTAGACACACTTACAATTGATTAAAGCTTAGTAATGAAAGCCACCAATGCCCATAAACCAGTCAATGAGAAAAATAATGTAGAACATGAATTTAAATTAAAATTATTTAGGGTCAATATGAGAATAGTAAATGAGTGAGGTGAAGAAAAGAGGCAAAGAAAGGTGAAAATGGGGGGGGGGGAGGCAAGGATAAAGAAAGCAACAGAGCCAAGAACAGTGCTGGGGGTAAAAGAAAAGGCCAAGAGATTTGAAAGATTTTTAAAGTAAAAATGAAAAAAAGATTTCATAATAACGAGAGAGTTCAAAAGTAAAATTAAATACATGCAAGATGGGAAATTTAAAAAGTGAACTTCTTTTAAAACAATAACAAACTCAAAACAAAAAACAAATCTATCCAATAAAAATCAAAATATTGCTAGACATATGGAAGAATAAGGATAAGGAGAAGGAGGAGAAGGAGGAGGAGGAGGAGGAGGAGGAGGAAGAGGAGGAGGAGGAGGAGAAAGAGGAGGAGGGGGAAGAGGGGGAGGAAGATAAGAAGGAGAAGGAGGAGGAGGAAAGAAGGAAGAGGAGGAGGAGAAAATCAAGAGGGAAAAAAGTTAAAGTTGCACAATAGTGGAAAAAGCTGCTCAATAATGAAAAAAAGTGAACAAAATAAGATGAACATACAAAAGGGAATAAAATATAGACACTTTTTAAATACAATAAAGTGTAGTACCTACTTTTCTGTTGCTGTGATAAAACAGCAAAACCAAAAGCAATATAAGAAGAGAGGTTTGCTTTAGCTGTGGTTTCAGAGGGGTGGAGTCTATCAATGGTGGGAAGGCATTGCAGGAGGAGCAGGAAGCTGGCTGGTCACATTTTATCTGTATGCAGGAAGCAGAAAGGAAGAACAGGAAGAAGAACAAGGTTATGAAGTCTCAAAGCCTGCCCCAAGTGATGAACTTCCTCCAGCAAGGATCCATCCCCTGAAGGTTTCATAACCTCCCCAGGCAGCACCACCAACTGGGGATCAAGAGATCAGACACAAGGGCCAATAGGGGGGCATTTTTAAATCTACCTGGTAAAGTAAAAAAATCCTGTTAAAAGTTTTTTTTAATTAATGTTTTAAAAATATTTTATTTATTACTTTTATATGTATTGGTTGCAGGTATTCAAGTGCACCCATGTCATGCAATGTCTGTGGAAGTCAGAAGAGGGAGTTGGGTCCCCTGGAACTGGAGCTACAGATGGTTATTAGCCACCATGTAAGTGCTGAGAATGGAAACCAAGTCCTCTGCAAGAGCAGCCAGTGATCTTAACCACTGAGCCATGTATCTAGCTTTCCATTCTTAAAACTTTTGGGGAGGGTATTTTTTGAGACAGGCCTCCCTTTAGTATCAGATGGCCTGGAGCTCACTATGTAGACCAGGCTAGCCTTGAACTCATAGAGATCTGCCTGCCTCTGCCTCCCAGAATGCTGGGATTAAAGGCGTGTGCCACCATGCCTGGCATTCTTAAAACTTTTAATGGAGTGCCAGAGAAATACCTCAGTGGTTAAGAGTACTGGCTGCTCCTGCAGAGGACCTGAGTTCAGTTCCCAGCACCCACATGGTAGCTAATAACTGTGTATAACTCCAGTTCGAAGGAATTCAGTGCCCTCTTCGGGCCTCTGCAGACATTGCATGCACATGATGCATTTACATGAGGGCAAAACACTCATACACATAAAATAATAAATAACTGAATAAATAAAGACTTCTTTTTTTAAAAAAAGAAAAAAGTGGGTTTCATGAGGGATGAGGTACAAGAGACAAAAAATTTAGAGGCCATCAGTGTATGTACTGGGGGTCGGCAAGTGATGGGGGTGAGTTCATCTTGGGTTTTTTCATCTTTCCTCTGTCTTAGGCTGGTGCTGAGCTTGTACTGGACAAGTCTGATGTCCATCACAGTGTCTTCACTTTGCTTGCTTTTCTCCTTTAATACCGTGGGCCTCTGTTGAGCAACCTTAGCTTTGCAGTTCATAGGCTGGGCAGGTTCATCCTGAGCCCCCATGATGGTACCTGCTGGAGTGGCTAATGTCCTAGCTGGGGTAGGATGTTTCCAAAGGGCAGTGGGAGTGTGGAAAGCAGCCAAAGCACCAAGTTAGGTGCAGGTGGAAAACCTCCTGTCTTCCTACTTTCAAGACCTCATAAGTATTGGTCACCCTGCTGGTTGGTACAGCTGTAGAGTCAAGGAGCCCATTGGAACTGCAGGATTTTCAGACTCTATAGCCCTGAATGGTAAATAGGTGGCTCCAGAGCTTGATGCCCCCTCCCTCAACTGTCTTTAGGGTCAGGACTTAAACTCAAGGGTAATTTTCAGTTCACAAGGACCTTTCCCTATGAACTGCCCCTCCTGAACCTCTGCTTTTGACTTCTCAGAATCCAACCACCTGCTTCAATATCTCCCAATATTATATCTAACACTGATTTTGTGGCAGATTAGATTCAGGCCCTGTCTTGTGGTTGTTCCCTATTCTCCGCCTCCTAGGCAGCTCAGCTTCAAGCAATGGTTCTTTATCAAGGTGGTAGCCAGCCCTTTCCCTCCAAGTCACACAGAGTGACAATGGAATTCCAGTCCTCCTTGACCCCTCCCCTGGAGGAGTCACTGTCTCACCAAAATCTGAAGCTGATTTTGATGCTTTGGAGAGCTACAGGATTGTCCAAAGGGCAGGATTGCCAGTCTCCGTTCCCAGGGCCTGCTTTAGGAAGTGTCCTCCAGCTTCTGTTTCCCTGTGGGAGAGTCACACAACTAGAGCTGTCTTGGGCTTGACTTCTTCTCTATTCCTCATCCATCCTTTTCTCTGCATTTTCAGGTATCTTATCACATTTGTGAATCTCTGTCTCTGTCTCTCGCTCTTTCCATGTCACTCTTTGTTTCTGTCTTTCTCTGAAACAGAGACTGCTGTTTCTTGTTTCCATTCTTCTCCTTTACCAAGTATTAGTAATCAGCCTTTGCCTTCTTACCCAGAAGTTACTAGCTGAAATGAGACTCTTCCTCGGGAAAACCCTCACATCCTGGGGCCCAGTGATGGAGAGTCCTGGAAATGGAAACAGTGATATTTGGCTACATGTCTACACATACTACGGCCTAATAAAGTTGACATATAAAATTAATCGACACAAAGAAAAGAGATGAATGAAGTTGCCAAGCCTCATGTGACCAGAAGGGCAGGTGTTGGAACAGGATCTGTAGTTTAAGAACTATATAAGGCAAGCATGATATACAAGCCTGTAATCCCAGTACTTGGGAGGTAGAGACAGCAGAATCGCTGCAAGTTTAAGGCCATCCTGGGCTACAGGTCTTCAGGGCTACAGAGTGAGACCATGCCTTTAAAAAAGTAGAGTACAAGCCAGGTATGGTAGCTCAAACCTCTTGGGAGGCTGAGGCAGGAGAATCCTTATGCTCTATGAATCTGAGGGCATCATAGGCTACATAGTGAATTCAAGCCACCCTAAGCTACAAGGGGAGAGCCTGTGTTAAAAGGAGGAGGAGATGGCGATTCACTTGCTCCTGAGTAGGGAGAAAGAGGACAAAGCAAACAACTTCCTTTCTTTATACTTTTCCTATCTTCTGCCCTTGCCTCCTATTGACCTAACATAGCCAGAGTCTAACAGACTATGGATGCAGAGTGGTGTCATTGCTGGGGAATGAAGGAGGTCAACTTCCTAGGGCTTACAAAAGAGGAAATATGTCTGGGAGGGTGCAAATGAAGACCCCTATACAACAACAATACCCAAACTTTTCTGGAAATACTTAGCAAATAGAACCCTGGGGAAAATATATCACTTAGGGCCAATGAGGAGTGAAGGTGGATGAGATCATATTGTCTTGGCATTTAAGCACTAAAAATAGGGGAAAACTTTTTAAAATTATTTTTTATGTGTATGACTGTACTGTCTGCATGTAGGTTGGTGCACCCATGTCATGCAATGCCCAGGAGGTCAGAAGAGGGTATCTGGTTCCCCTGGAACTGGAATTAAAGATGGTTCTTAGCCACCCTGTGGGTGCTGGGACTCGAACCCTGGTCCTCTGTAAGAGCAGTTGGTGCTCTAAAACACTGAGCCATCTCTCCAGCCCGAGAAAACTATTTTCTACCACACATATAATATTGGGGGCATATTAATTTCAAATGAATTCCTTGTTAGAGATCTGTAATTCTGAGCCTGCATATATATATATATATATATATATACATATATAATACATATCTATGTGTCTCTATATCTAAACATTTTCTTTTTGAGTTTGCAAATTCTCATAGGGCAAAGATTGTCTTAAAGTTCAGTACAGAGGATGTTTTATACATACTTGTTAAAGAACTATTTTAGTGTCCTTCTTTGAACCTAATAGGAATGGATAAAATGTAATGCAAAAAAAAAAAAGAGACAGGTCTCATAAAGGTCAAATGGAATCAGCCAAGGAGATTTTTAGCACAGCAGGTTGTAAGTATTGGAATAAATTGCATAGTTTAAGACTTCTTAAAGCTTATTCACTCAACAAATATCTATAGCAGTCCTATGCTTTGTCAGATACTGGAGACTCTTAAGACAGAAATATAATGTTTTGAGGAAAGAAATCCATTGTATGTAGGACCATGAGCTACTCAGTTTTATGACATGTAACCAGTGAGCTACTACACAACTGATTAGTCTTCTAGGTCTTTTTGTTTTGTTTTTGAGACTGAGATTTATGTAACTTAGGTTGGCCTAGAAATTGTTACATACTCAGAGATGATCTTGAACTTCCAATCCTCTGTGTCATAGAGGTCTGCTTAGTTAAACTAATGACATTTTGCTATCACCCACGTACTCTAGGTGTATAAAATCCTCCTTCATTCTTCTGTGAGAGATGTACTCCATTAGTGCAAGCACGTTCCTTGGCTAAATGTGGGCTAGCTATGGCACAGCCAGTAGGCCATAGATCATGCTCAAGAGAGCTGACTGAAGCTGAGCACTGTACCAAGTTCTCAGGCTCTTAGAACTCATTGTATACTTAGGGCCCAGTGATGAAGAATCCTTGAAACTGAAGTGTATCAAGAGATAAAGTGTATCAAGACACAGGGCAGTAAGACTCTTCAGCAGTGTCTCCAAGCAGCACATCCTTTGGAGGAAGCATATTTCACATCAGCAGAAAAAACAGTGGCCTCATCGACATAACAGTTTCTGTTAACTTTCCTTTCTGAACCTTGCCTCTCCCACCACGAAAGTGGTCATTGACTTGAGTGGGCTTTTCAGAGCAAAACAGCCCTATCTTCCTACTTCCTTTTCTAGAACCTCATGCTGTCTCCAGAATGCTAGGAAGAAAGGGTCTAGTATTCTGCTACTTGTGTCAAATACCAATTCTTTAATGTTGCCCCATGATAAACATTGCCTAGACATTTTGAGTTAAAACTGTGAAATAGCCCTTCTTATCCTGCCTTTATCCATTCTATTACTAGACTTAATATTTGTGAACAATACTGTATGTGACCTTGGTTACAGGATCCGTTTTTAAACTATGACAAAAGCCAAGTGAGTGATTTCTTCGCATATGATGTACCAGCACTTGAATATCCCACATACTTTTTGAGAACATTTTTACTTGATCTCAAATCGTAACAAGATGGAATATATGTTTTCTAGAGTTTATTTTTATGCTTAATCTATCATGAGCTCTGAGACACATTAGAATGATTGAATCAAGGAGGGAAGAGGGTTTCAAGGGAGATAATTCTGGGAATAAAAATGGGATAACTACATTTCATTATAGTTCGTTCATGCAAGATGTTTAATTTCTGTGAGAGTGCTAAGGGTTAAAGCATGGTATATAGAAACAAACATGCAGGCTGGAGATACAGCTCAGTGATTAAGAGCTGGTTGATCTTGCAGAGGACGTGGCTTTGATTATCAGGACCCACATGATGGCTAACAGCTATCTGAAACTCCAGTTCCAGGGTATCAGATGCCTCCTTCTGGCCCCCATGAGCATTGCATACACATGGGGCACTTACACACATGGCAGGCAAAATACTCATACACATTAAATAAGTAAATCAAAAAGTCATAATTTTTTAAAGGCTGGGTGTGGTGGTTCATGCCTTTAGTCTCAGAACTGGGAGGCAAAGGCAAGTGGATTTCTATGAGTTCTGGGCCAGCTTGGTTAAAATAGTGAGTTCCAGGCTAGAGAGGACTAAATAGTGAGACTTTGTTCCAAAACAAATAAACAAAAAACAAACAAATAAGCAAACAAGCAAAAAGAAAAACACATGAAAAAACAAGACAAGTATAAACTTTAGCAAAAGCAAAAATGTTGCTTAAAACATAACTTTCAACATTTGTATCTCAGTTTGAATGATTTTAATATAATCATATGTTCTGGGGTTTTATACTCTGTATGATACCAGAATACTAGGAATTGGGTATCTTTTAGGAATAAAAATTTGCTAATCTCATGTTTCTGGTGAACAGGATTTGAACCTGGTGAATACATTCTTGCTGTGAGGAGTGTGATCCAGTCAGAACTGGCTTTCCTGGTAGGTCTATTAGGAGCAACTTTTTTTTTTTAATTATTTATTTTTTATGTGTATGAGTGTACTGTCTGCATTTAGGTTTGTGCACCCGTGGCGTGCAATGCTGCAGAGGTCAGAAAAGGGCGTTGGATTCCCCTGGAACTGGAGTTAAAGATGGTTCTCAGCCGCCATGTGGGTGCTGGGGATCAAACCTGAGTCCTCTGCAAGAGCAGTCAGCACTCTTAACCGCTAGGCTATCTCTCCAGCCCCAGGAGCAACTTTCATGGTAATCAATTAGCCAGTAATCTATTTGTGAGGATAAGATGATGTCCTCATCATATTTTTAAGGCCTCAACTGGCCTGGCCATGTAATACTTCAAAATAAGGATCAAATAACATCATAACAGATATTGGGAAGGAACAAAGAAGAGGAGGCATTACAGATTTGTACACATAAGACAGATGTACAAGAGAGCTACTGTCATCTTTATTAAAGAAAGCCTAAAGCAGTTAAATTAAATACCAGGCAGCATTGTAAGACTATTCCTTAAACTTGCTACAGGTGAATAAGAGGGACCAAACAAGAGACTTGAGTGTGGTCATTACTCAGGTAGGGAGAACTTACATCTGGGTAGTTGTGGAGCTTGGATAAAATAAATCCAAAACCAGAACATGATTCCTTTAGATTCATACAACTACATTCACATAAGATATGTTTTAGATGAAAAGGTTATTAAATTATACCACCTATCTATGAATATCTGAAATGAATATCTTCATTTTGTTAACACATCGACCTCAAATTTATTTGTTACTTTTACTTCTTGTCTACAAAGGAGATTGAGAAAGCTTAAATACTAGAAGTTATATAAACATTCATTTAGAAATATAAAAACCATATTAAATTTTATTTAGGAATATAAAATTGTTAACTGAGATACAGAAGTGGGGGGTGGAGAGATGGCTCAGCTCACTGCTCTTACAGAGGAGCTGCATTGAGTTTCCAGCACCCATGTCTAATGACTCTCAACTGCATATAACTCCAACACCAGGCGAGCCAGTTCCCTCTTCTGAACTCCTTGGTGACTGTACTCAAATGCATATGCCCACACATCAACACATACATATACACTTAATTAAAAATAGGAAAAATTCTGAAAACATATACAAAGTGGAGCTAAATCAAGCTTAATTTTTGCTCATGGCCACCTATGGAAAGGGCAAATTATTAGTTGTTGGTCTTTTTGAGACAGGGTCTCCCTGTAGCCCCAGCTGTCCTGTAACTCGCTCTGTAGATCAGGCTGACCTTGAACTCACAAAGGTCCACCTGCCTTTGCCTCCCAAGTGCTAGGATCAAAGATGTGCGCCATCACGCCTGGCTTATTAGTTGTTTTAACCCGAGGAAAAGAAACATAGAAATGATTATAGGAACATAAGTTTTCCTTGGCATTAGCTTTTAAAAATATTTAAGAGAACACCAGTCTCCCTATCTTCCATGTTTCATATGAACTCAAGAATCCAAGCTAATCCCTTATCATCTTTATACTCCTTTTCTGATTCCTCGTCAATCCACACTCATCATCACTGTTTTTATCCAAAGTCTTGTCATCTTGATTTAGATCAATCAATGGCTCTAATTTGGATTTTGTTAATCCATTCAGGAAATACTTCAAGAAATTGAAAGTCAAGCAAATGAACAAGAAGACTTCACATCAAATCCTAAAGAAGGCTAGAACCAAAGATATAGGGAAGGAAGCTGCTTTAATTCTGGGAGCTCCAGGTCTAGAGTAGTGGTTGCAAGCTTGGCTTTGTGGAAACATCACACATGAGCACACATTAATATAAAATTAATTATTCCACAAAAATATGCACTGGAAAGAGATAAATGAAATCGAAGTGTCTTAAGATACTTTTGCTTAGAATTAGAGAGATGATGGTTCAGTGGTTAAGAGCACTGGCTGCTCTTGTAGAGAATTCAGCATTGGTTCTCAGCATCCACATGGCATCTCACAACTGCCTCTAACTCCAGTTCTAGGATATCTAACACCCTATTCTGAAATCTGAGGTCATGACACACATGTAGTACACATACATACACACAGGCAAAATACTTATATATGTAATGAAAGATATGTATTTTTTTAAGATGCTATGCTCTTTGAGAGATGTGAAATGCACTAATTAACATTTGATTTTTGTGTACTTTAGGTTCTTAATTTGACTTCTAGGGAAATTGGTGAAATAATGGGAAATAATAGAGTAAAAAGGTATATTAATATGGAGTCGGCCAATCCAAATGTAAACAAGGGAAGAGAAAATAAGCAGTGAAGAGCTGAGACAAAGATTCAAGTGCACAAGTGCCAAAAATCAGAGTGTTACCACATACTATGGAAGAACTGATAAGGATGCTTACCATTGATGCTCAGCCCTGTGGCAGAGGTCTTGGTCAATGTACGCAGATGGTAGAGCTCTATATTATAACAGTGCCACTTTTGAGGAATGGAGGGATGACTTAACAGTTAAGAGCAGGTACTGCTCTTACAGAGGACTTGAATTTGATTCTAGGCACCCATGTCAGGCTGTTCACAACCACCTATAAGGCCAGGTCCAGGAGATCCAGAGCCTCTGGCCTCTACAGTGTATACCCCCCCACGTCCACATAGAAACATACATATAATTAAATAATAATTGAAAATAAGTGTTTTAAAATGTTGATTTCCTTTATATTGATCTGGAAAGCAATAACAGTGCCAAGGAAATATCTGATCACTGAGCTGGCAAGATGGCTCAGCAGGCAATGGTGCTTTCGAAGCAAGTTTGTGACCTGAGTTTATGAAGGAAGAAGCAGAGAGCTGACTCCATCAAATTGTCCTCTGACCTCCACATACCCTGGTTCATGGCACATCCATAGCCAACATACATATATCATATCACATACACATACACATGTGCACAATAAGACTAACAATAAATAATTTTTTAAACTGCAGAGAAAAGTTTTCCTACACCCTCTGTGTTTTCCTGTGTGAAATTTGACAATGCGACTTTCTATAAACACAACAAAGATCAAGAATAAGGAAGCTCTTTTGGAGAAGAAAAATTTGGGAATCCTTTCTCTACTAAATATGTTAATGTAGGGTTGGAGAGATGACTCAGTGATTCAGAGAACTTACTGCTCTTCCATAGGATCCAGGTTCAGTTCTCAGCATTTACATGACAGCTAGCAACCTCCTGTAGTTCCAGTTCTAGGGGGTCCAATGCCCTCTTCTGGCCTCCATGGGCACTGCATTCAGGTGGCATATATTACATATATTACAAAAGAAGATTTATATATATATATAAAAAAAAAAAAAAAAAAAAAAAAAAAAATGTTAATGAGCTGGGTGGTGGTGTCCGCATGCCTTTAATCCGGCACTTGGGAGGCAAGCAGGTGGATCTCTGTAGTTTCAAGGCCACTTGGTCTACAGAGTAAGCTCTAGGTAGGCTTGGTCTACAAAGTGACCAGGCCAAGTGGGACTAAAAGGAGACCACTGTCTCGAAATACAAAAAAAAAAAAAAAAAAACAAAACAAAAAAAACAGGTTAATGTGAAAACTATTAAATAAGCCTTGTGGTATTGTGCTAGATTAATAGAACAAACCCAGAACCTATAAAGGAACCACAAACACAAGGACAGTTGAGTTGTGTCAGGTATGATGGGGAAGGATGTGGTGAGAAAAGAATGTCTTCAAAAAATTATCCCGACATAAATAATGCTAACTATATGGATCTGGGCAATATTTCACAAATTACACAAAAATCAACAGCAGGTGAATTATTGATTTAAAAGGAAAAGGGAAATGATACAATAAATTGGAAATCTGTGATAATATTTTATATAATGGGTGCAGTAAAATGCATAATAAAATCCATTTAGCCTGTTATTTTTGCTGTTGTTAAACATGGTGTATGAAGCCTGCATTAAATTTTTAGTAATTCCTTGTTCTTTGAGTGCAGGAGTTAATATACTCTATTTCGTTATATTTAGCATGGTTTCATTTGGATTTGAGGTGATACTGATTGATTATTCATTTAATAAAGTAAACCAGGCAATGACTCCTAAAACTGTTACTCGTCACAATTCATTCTAACTCAAAATAACAGTGCTTGAATAATTTAGAAATTTATTTCTGGTAGAATAAAAAGTTCAGAGATAAATTGAAGCCTAGTGAATGAGTCCTTAAATTTTTGGAGGATGGGAATCCCTTCCAGTTGTTTTGCATCTCCATCTATGATTTGTAAAGGTGATCACCATATATTCTGTAGCAAGTTATGTCAAAACAACCCACATGTGACTATGCATGTACCTGTGTTATGATACATCTCCTTGCAAGAACTTCTGGAGGAGGCTCATGGAGATACCTTGTTTTGAAATATTTACATTGGAGCAAGAAACATTTTAACTTAGATACCTAAAGGAATGTTTAGTTGGTGTGTCTTATAGCTTCTCCTTCAAATATCAGATGTTGCAAGTTAGATTTTGCCAACGGCTAGACGGGAGGCAGGCCTGCAGTCTCTGAGGAGAGCCTGCAGAGCCTATATTTTGCGTTGTTGATTAAAGACAGAGCCATATGCTTTCGATAACAGGTGTGCAGGTGGCAATGCCGACATTCTGTTATGCAAATTTAGTATCCTGACTTGTGTGCTAGCCCAGATGGGGGCTGTCCTGTTTGTGCACAGCAGTCAATAACTGGGTATGTGTGCAAAACCAGATTTGACTAAAAATGGAGTAAAAAGAAAAGAATCAAGAACTTTAAATTAATTCAATCACTCAAACAAGAAACTGGTGTAAAGCCTTGCCTAGGGGCTGGAGAGATGGCTCAGGGCTTAAGAGGCTTGGCTATTCTTCCAGAGGACTAGAATTCCTTTCCCAGGACCCATATTGGGTGCTTTGTAACTAACTGCCTGTAACTCCAACACCAAGGGATCCAATGTCTTCTTGTAGCCTTCACAGTCATTACCCCAAACATGGTATACACACACACACACACACACACACACACACACACACACACACAAGCAAATAAAAATAAAATAACTTCCCCTCAAATGCATGATACTTTTGGAATATTTGACCATTTTAAACTATAAACTTACCTAACTATAGTCACATCCTGATGAACAAGCTACAAAATATATTCTCTTCTGAGTTTAAAGATTTGGGGGCTGCCTATGGTGACAATGGTTTTCTTTAGTTAATGCATAAGAGCCTGATAGCAAATTTCATTCAGACTATTAATTTGGATGCATGAGATAAGTTCCCGGGCTGTGGAGATGGCTCAGTGAGTAGTGTGCTTGCCACACAAGCATGAGAATCTGAGTTTGAATCTCCAGAACTCACATGAAATTGGGTATAAGTGTGTGACTGTAAACCCAGTGCTCCTATGGAAAGATGGGTAAGAGACAGGAGAATTCCTGGAGGCTCATGGGCCTGGGGTACACAGGAGTGAATGGCAAAGGGAGGGTGTCTCAAACAAGTTGCACAGTGAAGATAAATACCAAAGGTTGATCTCTGACCTCCGTACATGCACTGTGGCACATATGTGCCCATACTCACACACAAAGCAAGCACATAAACATACATGTACATGCACACAGATCATACACACATCACAAAAAAATGAAAAGATAAAAATTAAAGTCATTCTTTGCCTAACAGGTCCCTTCCATTAGGCCCTATTACCATCATAAGGCTTTGGCTAGACCTCTGTGAACTATGTCTCTCCCGTCCATTCTATTACCATCACAATGCTTTGGCTAGAACTCTGTGAACTATGTCTCTCTCCCAAGTGTGACCATTGACAGTGGAAGGAGCAAGGCAAAGAGCTTGGAAGGTCTTTCAAGATAACATCTTGGGCCACTTGCTCAGCTACCCAGTCGCTCTGAATGTACTCACCTGAGCATCATGCCAACATTTTGCTTTGAATTGTGTTTATGGTATACCCTCCCATCTCTTCAGATCGATGGATTCCTACAGGGAGTGGGTAAAGGTGGCTTATTTGGCAAGACAAGTGAGGACATTCCTTTGAACTTCTTGAGTACCTGGCCACTCTTTCAGCAAAGATGACTTTTGCATTAATCTGCTTAGTTTCAATAGTTTCGAGGTTTAAGTGTAATGAGATCAGAAATCCTGTTTGTTGGTGTGCTCTGTACACCAAGCTCCAGGGATAGCACTTTAAGGACTCAGCAACGAACTGTAAAAAAATTTCAAATAAACAAATGAACCATGAAAAATATAGAATGCATACCCGGATGGAACTGATTAATCTTACATGTCTCATTTTTGTGAATGTTGAGAAAATGTTGTGGTTGAGAAAAAAGCCAATGTACACCACTGAAAGGAAGATGAGACTGCCCCTTAGTATGGTGTCTTGGTGACCAATATTGTTGAAAAAGAGGAAGGAACTATTTAATTTAGTTCACAATTTCCAAAGGTTTTGATCCATGGTCACTT
This sequence comes from Rhizomys pruinosus, assembly GCA_009823505.1. Classification (NCBI taxonomy): domain Eukaryota; kingdom Metazoa; phylum Chordata; class Mammalia; order Rodentia; family Spalacidae; genus Rhizomys; species Rhizomys pruinosus. The sequence continues at coordinate 135,124 of VZQC01005193.1, read as the reverse complement.
GGCTCCATTACTCTAGGCCTTAAGGAAAGCAGAACTTCACAGTGGCAGGAAAGTGAGGATGAGGAGACAGTTCACTTCATGATTAGACAGGAAGCAAGGAGAGGGTGAGGGACTGTGCCCCCGGTGGCTTGCCTCTTCCACCTCCACAACAGTGTACTATCTGGGGACCACTCTTCAGCGTATGAACCTGCAGAGGAAATTACTTATTAAAACTATGAAAAACAATAAACAAACGAATCTTCAATTTAGATTAGATGAATAACATTCTAAGTTAGTTGTCGGCAAATGCTACTTTTTAAATATCTAAAGTGAACTACATCTGAGAAAGAAATCTGGAAAAAAATCATATGGTAAAAACTGGAAACTACCAATAAAATGGTATAAATTTTAATATACACTCAAGTGCAAGTACAACTTAAAACTGGGAAAACATCAATAAAATCAATGGATTGTGTCAAAGTCAATAGTCTCAATACTATAGTTTTCAGACTGTTAGCCCTGGGAGAAACTGGATAATGTAGGCAAGGAATCTGTGATGGTTTGAATGTGGCCTGTACTTCCAAAATGCATATGAACATCTAATCCTCATTATTGTGCTGTACAGTATGAAGAATGATTTATGAGAGTCATATTTTTAGTTTTGAATGAGTTAGTTTATTAAGCATATATACTTAATAGATAGCAGGCCAGCAAGTTTAAGTAAAAGAATGGAGAGTAGTGAAGGTAGATAGATGATAGATAAATAGATAGATAGATAATAAATAGATAAAGTAGATGGATGGATGGATAGATGATAGGTAGAAAGATTAATAAATAGATTATTAATAAATAGATGGGTGGTGGATGGATAGATAAATGACAGATGAATGGAAAGATGGATAGATAGATGATAAATAGATGTAAAACATCATCAAACTGGTTGTTCAGAACATCTAATAGAAATATAGAAATTGACTGGGGAAGCCCCTTTAAGGCATTCAGCTGGAGTTTTGAACAGAGAGTGTCTGGGGCAAAACAGAGTGTTTCCTGCAGTGAGGCTTCCAAGTAAAAGAACAAACGGCAATAGACAGAGCATCATCAAATTAAGCGCTCACAACATCTAGTTGGAGCTCATGAGTGAGCTTTTTCTCCATGGCAGAGCTTCCCATGACTGAACCTCCAGCTTCTCTTTCCCACTGAGGGCATGTTTTTATCATGGGACCCATAACCAAACCTCTGAAGGGAATGGTTCACCTCTAGCTCTTCTCGAGGACATGACATCTTTTACTCTTGGGGTGTTTGGCTCTTCCCTCTCTATCATGGAGTAAGGGGTTACCCCATCCCAAGAACTTGGAGAAAACCTGGATACAAACATTCTTGGACCTGAAATGAGAATGGAGAGCAACCCCACTTCCAGATTCAGCTTCTCAGCTCAAGCAACACACAACGACTTAGCAATATAAGGTGTACTACAGCAGATGTTATAAGGCAGGACTCAGTTGCTCTTTCGAGAGGTGACTGAGGTCCTGTCCTCAAGATTGCTTTAATCCAGTCACGCATTAATCAATCCAATAGGTAATGGGTCAAGAGTGAGTCTGTTCTAAAAGCCGGTTTACCAGGTGTCTCATGTTCATCTGATCTTTGTCTTTACATACGGAGTTTCCTCAGGCTTCTGCAAGCAAGAAGGCTGTCGCTGGATGCAGTCTTTCTGAGCATTTCTTTTCAATGTACCCAGGCTCTGGAACTGTGTTACCAGCCACAGAAACTCAGATAAGATAGAGCTACTCCCTATCATTTCTTTTTTTTAATTAATTTTTATCGCGTTTATGTACTTCATGCAGAGCATCTAAGTGATCTTTATATCCCCTTCCCTCGTGGCAACCTCCCACAGCCCTTCCACTGGATTTCACGTATGCTGTCATTAATGTTAAGGCCAATCAAGTTAGTGACCCCCAAATGTCCCTCAGTGCTAGTTCATCCAGTAAGATCTAGTCAACCTTTCTAGAGTCCTTCTCTAAGACCAGCTCTTCCTCATCCAGCAGTAATCAGCTGCCAATAGTTCTTTGGCTGCAATTGGGTCCTGCTGCCCTTTCCTACAGTTCTATGCTAGGTTTTTGTTTGCTTGTGTTTGCATGGGTCTTGTGCATGCTGACACCATTACTCTTAGCTCATACGAGGAAGGTCCCAGGAGCCTACAAGACTCTATTTAGATATGGTCATGCTCCTCCTCCCTGGCTCTTACAATGTTTCTGCTCCCTCTTCTGCAATGGTCCCTGAGTACTGGGCGGGTGAAGTTTAATACAGGAGTCCTGTCCAAGGACCACACTCTGCAGACTCTTATCTTCTACACTTTGGTCATCTGTGTCCTTTTGTGTTCCTGGATTTCTCTTTCATGGTGGAGCTTCATGGATGAGAGCTGAGAGATGCCTTAGTATTCTCTCTTCCCCTTGCTCTGCTATGTTCCATGAGCTTAGGTGTAGAGGTTCCACTCTAGATGTGTCACCTAGAATTGGTCATTTCACAGACAATCTCTGTGTGTGACCAGTTGTGGAATTCTGTAATAGTCACCAACTGTGGCAAGAGAAGCTTCTTTGATGAGAGATGACTGGTGTACTTGTCTGTAAATATAATGACCCATATTTAGCACATAGTAAGAAACTACATTTGTCTAAGGATGTGACACCCTTGGAGTTTTCTCTAAGATCTGTGACCTCTCCATCCATGTGGGTGTGTTCATAGTACCACACATGAGTTTCCTCCCATTGAGTGGGCTTTAGGTCCAATTAGGTAGCTATTGATTACCTCATTATCGCCACTACTGCACCAATGTTGTTTGCTGTGCCAATCATTGATATGGTTGTTAGGCCTTCAAGCTGGGTTTGGACCATCAATTGATGTTCTCCCTTAGCAGCTTGCAGAGTGCTCTCCAAAATTATAAGAGCCAGCCTTCAGGGAGGAGGCTACATCAGGTCCAGCTCCATTGCTCCAAATCCTGTACCTGAAGTATGTCCTGTCTTCAGCATTAGGGTCTTACCTTCAAGTTCTGGGAGGCAATTAAGGGCTGTGGCAATAGCCTGTGTAATCTGGAGAGTCTCTTGGAGTACTCTGGCCAACAACTTGAAGGGAGATTTCTCCTATGTATCAGTGTTTCTTGTTATATAGCCTTTAGCTATACACATAGACTCATGCTGAGATATTGCATGTATAATTTTCAGTAGGTTTTTGAACTAATATTCTTCCCTCTGGTTTTTCATACCAGATAAGCCATATTTATCTCTCCTCTCACTCCATATAATTTCTTACAGCTGCATGTGAACCCACAATTATCTCAATAAAATTTAGAAAAAAGATTGAAAAAAAGACACAGAGGGAAAATTGTGACAGCACTCATCAAAACTGTCAAGATCAGTGAGTTAGGGACCACCCAGGGCCAATGGAACTACAGCAACACTGACTGTATTTCTGGGAGCTTTCTCAGCTTTCTATGATAGAGCAGATGCTTAACATGGGTATTTTTTTCCAGAGTCAAAACTGGGATTCACAAATGTTAAAAGATTATGAGCGATTTAAAAATAAAGATAAAACGTTCGTAATTGTCAAGAAAATCTGGTACATCTTTTTTGTCAATTTTATTTCATTATTTAATTTTTTTGCTTATTTATTCTTACAGTTAGATTGTTTTGTTTGATTGATTATACTTCTATTACCTTTTTTTTTTTTTTTTTTTTTTTTTTTTTTTTTTTTTTTTTTTTTTTTGTTTTTGTTTTTTTTTTTTTTTTTTTGCTAAAAGTCGTTTTGGAGGCAGCTTCGTGTTTCTAGCTCCCTTGGTTTAGGTCCTGATGATTCGATTTTATGTTACTCTTGAGGTCTGTGTGATCTGCATGGCTTTTATCTTTAATCTTACCAGTCTTCTCCTCTTACTTTCCTATTAAAAGCCTGGGATAAACTACAAGAGAAGATGTATTGTTCATCCAAAGAGAACCGTAGGACCTGATTATGCACGGTTTGGGGTTACTCTGACTGAGGTAGTTATCTTCTGATCATCCTACTTATATTGTTTGTTTCTTAGTTTATAATCTTTTGTGGGTTTTTTTTTTTTTTTGGTCTTTTTGAGAGAAGGTCTCCCTATAGCTCCAGCTGGCCTAGAACTCACTATGTAGACCAGGCTGGCCTTGAACTCACAGAGATCTGCCTGTCTCTGCCTCCCGAGTGCTAGAAATAAAGGCGTGCAACACCATGCCTGGCTTAGTTTGTAATCTTATTTTTAGCCAGTACTGAGGCTTGGATCTCAGTCTTCATATGTGCTAGTCAAGCACACTACCACTGAGCTACAGCTCAGGCCTTAGCACAGGAATCTCACGGCTCTAATTTTGTGTGTAATCAGATCATTCATTTATTTTTTTAAATGTTTTTTATTATTTTGATTTTGTGTGTATGAGTGTATTTTCTGCATGCATGTAAATTCACCCATGTTGTGCGATGCCCACGGAGGTCAGAAGAAGGAAATGTATCCCCTGGAACCGGAGTTACAGGTGGTTGTTAGCCACCACATGGGTGCTGGGAATCCAACCCAGGTCCTCAGCAAGAGTAGCCAGGGCTTCTAGCCACTGTGCAATCTCTCCAGCCCCCTATTTATTTTTATTTTGTGATTGAGTGCTTTGTCTGCAGGCATGGAAGTGTACTGTATGCATGCAATGCCTGTGGAGGCCAGAAGAGAATGTCGGATTCCCTGGAACTGGAGTTAATGGATGGTTGTTAGAATGCCTCTTAACTGTTGAGCAGTTTCTTTAGCCTGCAAATCATTTTAAGAACATCTTTTGTTATAGTGGGCTTCGGATGGAACAGTTGGAACCTTCCCCTCAACTTCATTCCACAACAAAGTCAATGTTTCTGTGTTATAGAATTTTAAAACACCAGGAAAGTCCCCAGAGCCAAATCAAATATAAATCATCCAAATTTATTAAAAAGAAACAGAAACCAGTGCTGCTGACAAATGATCTCAATGCCCAATTATGACTGTCTGTCCAGCATACAGTCTTCCCAATCTGACTGCAACCCTGAATGAGTTAGGAGAGAACCTTTTAAGAGGGAGGCCAACAGAGCAAAGCTGCCTTGCACTTTTGGTCCACTCAGAAAATGTCAGGGTGCCTTTAAGAAGAATAAGCAAGTTACAGAAGCAAAAAAACACAGAAATTAATTATGTCTATGTTTCAAAATTTGGACGTGCAGCTCGTTGGTAGTAAGGAAAGAAGAAGGGGTCTGAGCTGCCTTGGATTTGCCATGCAGCCTTGAGCTAAGAGTAAAATAAACTTAAATGGTTTCTCTGTTCAGACTGGAGTTTTTCTGATCATTACATCTGCTTATTTATGATATATTTTAATGCTGTCAATATGTATATTTATTTTAATATATTTACAGCAATGTTATAGTTATAATTTTACTTTTAAAACTGTTTGCATATATATTTATAGAGTAAAAGCAATGTTTTAATAAATTTAGATTAAAATTTAAAGTCTACATTTTTACTTCACATTCTGGCATGAAGCTATTTATGCTTGTGTCTCAATGACTCATTTATTTATTCAATTAACACTTAAAATTCTTAGTGCATGCCTCTGTGACTAAGGTATGTTTAAAGTGTGGATTAATGCATTCTACTCTGTTTTAAAATATCTATTTCAAAGGTCAGTTGTGCTGGCACATGCCTTTAATTCCAGCACTCAGGAGACAGAGGTACTCAGATCTCTGACTTTGAGGCCAGCCTGGTCTACATATCAAGTTTCAGGACAGTCAGGGTTCTACAGTGAGGCCATGTCTCAAAAAATGTATGTAGATAGATAGATACATAGATAGGTATAGGTTTATCCATTTCAAGAACAATGGAATAACTAACAGTGAAGATCACTCAATAATTAGAAAGTGCTGCTCTTGATTAGTGACATATGTAAAATTTATACTAACCACACCCAAAAATGCCATCATGTAGTCATTGAGAGATGCACTCACTCTGCTGTGACTGCTATGAGAGATTTACTAATTTATGCAGATGTTTGTTATGACCAATAAGGAGAAACCACTACTCTTCTTATTTCTGTAGATAAAAATTTTTAACAGAACTATTGGCAAGCCTGTCACTCACTTTCCTTATAAGTGTTCTAGTAGGCTAACATATGCTGAAAACTGTGGAAAGTGTTTCCACACATGAAAGCAATGTGTGCACCCATCAGTAGGTAGGCTTCCTGAAACATGACAGGCCAGGATGGTTTCAGCAAGAAGCCGGGAAAGAATCAGGAGTTAACATTTCCAACAGGAATGAATTGATCAAGTTCACCCGGTTATTCCAAAAGCTTACCTTCTAGTGACAGCAAAATTCAATGTAGCCAAGGTTTTCACTTATACTAGAATTCCTTTGCTTTGCAGCTTGATGAACATATAAGAGGAACAGGGTGTCTGAAAAGAGAAGCATTTTCTGAAGGTCTGGTATGCATTAAATGGGTGTTAGCCTGAGAAGCGTGATAAAATCAGAATGTCTGTGATTTCACTCCACCTAGTTTCCAGGAAGGACAGGCTGTTGTGCAGACTGCACAGTGCATGTTTAGATACTTAATAGCAGTCATTTTTCTTATTGTGGTGGCGGGGGTGGGTTTTTTGTTTGTTGATTTTTGAGATAGGGTCTCCCTGTAGCTGCAGCTAGCCTGGAACTCACTATGTAGACAACATTGGCCTCGATCTCTCAGAGATCCCTCTCTCTGCCTCCTGAGTGCTGGGATTGAAGGTGTGGGCTACCATGTCCAGCTAACAGAGGATTTCTCTTTGAGGACCTGGCCTTAAATGGCTCTCTAGTTGTTGACCCATGGTTGCTGAGGACTGAATTATCTGGACCACAGACAGTGGTGAAAAGGAAGACAGGTTCTCTCGGGCCATCTGAGGAATGACAGGCTTGCAAAGGGGACACAGCAGATGCAGCACTGCACACTGCTGTGACTGCTGGGAAAGAGATTAACTGAGGACTCAGGTGTAGATTCCCAGGGAGGGATGAGCAGATGAACAATTTGCTTTAGCATTTCCTCTGATGAAACTGTGATCGATCAAGATTTCAGCTCACAGAATTACCTGAGGAGAATCTTGGTTAAAGCCTTGACCATTTCGCTCAGTTTTCCTTGAAGATGGGAGATAGCATTTTGATCACATCAGGAAGACACACAAAAGAAGTGAACCTCTTTGTTACCTGTCATTGTTGACTCAGTTTCCTTTCTTGGGAGGTGAACTTAGCTTTATTTGGACATGAGATTTGTGTTCCTTAGAGGGTGTCAGCATGCTGTTGAGGTTCTTGTTTGTGAAAGGAAATACTGTGTCCTTTACAAAGAGGAGGAACCAAGTCCAGTCTGGTGAGTGCTGTCTTAAATATGCTTGGGTGCTGCATTCCCAGCTGAGACAAGGAGGCAGGAAAATTATTGTATGAGAAATTTGAAGTTGGGCACCAAATGCTGGAGAAGCTGTGGGGAAAGGGGAACTCATCCACTGCTGGTAGGAATGTAAATTTGTACAACCATTATGGAAAGCAGTGTGGAGAACTCTTTATTTTTTAACATAAATTTATTTTTATTTTTTTAACAAATCTAGACCCGTGTTCCCGCCCATTCCCCGACCCCGCCAGAGCTCATTCATTCTGCCAAACATGCTTTTCATCTCCTTCTCAGTCTTTCTCAATATTCTCCATGAGGAAGTTGACTGTTTTGAGCAGAAGTTCACCATTTCAGTCAGTTCTTTGATGCAGCCCTTTCTGTTGTTGTTGTTGTTGTTGTTGTTTCCAATATGAATTACACCCAACTGCTTTGGACAAAAGCTCAGGGGGCCCTACACAAGAAATACTTACAACTAGGTAATTGGCACTAGCATCCACAGATGAGGGATACCATTCGTC
>VZQC01005193.1:108150-123149 GCA_009823505.1 Rhizomys pruinosus | reverse complement strand
CAGCTATCTCTCCCTCTTATTCTCATTCTGATAAAACTCATCTTCTGGTGTTAAAGCCCTAGCTTGTAAGGCCCAATCATGTTTAGATTTCCATAGATTGCATTGCTTCTGTCTGCTCTTCTCCCACCTGCAGGCCCGATTACGCCAATGAGGCCCTTTCTCCTAATAAATTATTATCTTCTAAAGGAAAGTATCTGCCGCCTTCCTTTCTAGACACGAAAGATAATCATTTAAAAATGAGTGGTGATCTGTTATATTAAATGGAGGAATTACAATAGACTGGCTATTTCTGGAATACTGCTTCATAGTCTTTCCTCTGAACTCTTACTTTGGCAGTGACTCAAGTGGCTAGCTGTGTATGTTAGGCCATCATAAACTAGTTCCTTATAAGCATAACTAATGTGGGTCTGTCTGCCTGTCTTTTAGGAGCTTCTTCAGAATTCTGTCATCATGTAGCTATGGTCTCCAATTCTAATTTGCTGTTATATTGTCCCAGGACAATATAACAAAATATAACAATATAACATAATTTCTGTCTCACACTAATCTTTTGAATTGTAATGATCTTAAATATTGCATGAAATGGGGCTGGAAAGATGGCTCAGTTAAGATGGTTAAGAGCCCTGGCTGCTTTTGCAGAGGACCAGGGTTCAATTCCCAGAACCTACATGGTCCATAACTCCAGTTCCAGGAGAATTCAAAGATTTCTTCTGAACTCTGTGGGCATTGAACAATACAGTACAGTTACACACATGCAGGCAATACATTCATATACATAAAACAAAAATAATAAATAATAAAATAAATTCCAAGGAAATGAATAATTGAAAGACAAATAATATGTCACTAACTGAATAGAAATAAAACTTGAGGAACACAGGATTTCAGAGAAAAGCAAGGAATGTCATTTCAGGCATTAAGTTAGAAATGTGCATTACTTATTCAAATAATGTTATTAATGAAATGCAAATTTACATTTTTATTGGAATTTAATGAAGAAAAAAATGGCATTTGAATTACTGTAGGACCGGACCGAGCCAAGTCTTCAGTGTTATTCAGTATGGAGGGAAGATTTCTGAAGGAGTCTAAAACAGAAGAATCAGCAGACAGTGTAGAAGAGACCTAGAACTGTATTAAACTTGCCTTTCAAGTGGGAGAGCAAAATCAAAGACTATAATTCTTAGCTAATGACAGATATGTAAGGATTACTAAAAGTGTTCGATTTGAACACTAAAATAAATCAAATTATTTGAGTTCACAATATCATTAAAGTGAAAAATATTATTTATAAATTGTGAAATGCACCGGGTATGGTCATGCATGCCTTTAATCCTAGCACTTGGGAGGCAGAGGCAGGCAGATCTCTGTGAGTTCAAGGCCAGCCTGGCCTACAGTGAGCTCCAGGCCAGATGAGGCTAAAGGAGGACCTTGTCTCAAAAATACCCCCCAAAATTGTGAAATGCAATAAGATGATAAGAACTGTAGAATTATATGAATTCTGGTCTCCAAAACATTTTCCTCTGAATGAAGGAACATGAAAGAAAGCAGGTTTGAGACTCTGGAAAAAAAATATGTACTTACTCATTGTATTATTCACTTTCCTCTTGCTGTGATAAAACCACCATGACTAAGGGAACTTATTAAAGGAAGAGTTTATTTGAGCTTATGATTGACAGTTCCAGGGAATTGGTCAGTTGTGCTGGGAGGCATAGTGGCCAGGGCTGGAGCACAGAGCCAAGGTTCACATCTTCCAATGAGCATAGGAAGTCAAGAGAGAAAGAGAGAGAGAGAGAGAGAGAGAGAGAGAGAGAGAGAGAGAGAGCCATTGGAGACTGCAAGGCTTGTTGAATGCACTAAGCCCGCCCCCAGTGACATACTTCCTCCAGCATGGCCACACCTTCTAAGACCTCCTAGAACAGTGCCACCAACTGGGGATAAAATGTCTGAATACTTAAAGCCTATGGGGGACACTCTCATTCAAACCACCACACTCATCATCCAAGGATAATGGTGTTAAACAGAAGCAAAACCAAAGATATACAAAGGCTTGGTTACCAATGGGCCACATCATCAATGAATTGGATAACCAGTAGCTGTTAGTACAGAGATGGGTGAGGAGGGTTTAGCTTGAAAATGGGATGAGGGTTGCAGATGTTGTTCAGTGGTAGAGAACATGCCTCGTGCACACAAGGCCCTAGATTAGTTCCCAAGACTGAAATAAATAACACATAAACAAATGCTTACAGAAAATAAGACAATACAGAGCATATAACTTCCTGATTATATGATGACAAGAGGAAAAAGATGGAAAATTTTACATGGACAATTTAAAATGGAATAGGAAATATCAGGACATTTTGACCAAAATATTTAAAATGAAAACAAGTTTAAAAGGTCATAATGGGCTTGTCTCAGTGGGTAAAGCACTTGCCACATGAGCTTGTAGACTAGAATTCAGATCCTTAGCACCTATATGAATGTCAAAAGACGTACATGTAATCCCAGGGCTCAGGTGGAAGAGATGGGATCTCTAGGGAAGTCTGTTTGAGATGCTAAATGCTGAGATCAGGCTATGCTGTACTCTAAGTCACTTCATAGTGTATAAAAAATGATTTTTCAGGCTGAGCACTGATATAGGAGACAAATTTACAAGCAGTCAAGAATTTATCAGCCATACTAGATCAACAAAATGGTATAGCTCACTCATCTGGGTGCTGTAATGTGATGGATACCTTACACTGTGATGGCAAACACCATATCACCTAGTACGTGGATCAAGGGCCCAGGACTCCCCTACTCTGCTCAGTCCCTGTGTTGACACAGCCAACTTGACAGCCTACCTGCCCCTGACCTGCCACTTCCTACTCCTGACAACTCAGCTCTGCACCTTCACTGAAAACCCAGCATCTCTAACAGCAACTCCCCCTAGCCTTGCACTAGTCTGGTTCCTTATCAATACTGTCTTTCAGCCCAATTCTGAAACCTTTTGAAATGTGCTGCAACCTCTTTAACTTGTATTCATTTGGATCCTATGTCTAGGTATATTTACTGTGTGTTGTATGATGTGTGATATGAAAATCAATGTTGGTAATTAATATTGGAATAGAGCAAGTTGCATTTGCCTCAGGCAGGCTACCAAGGTAAGCGAATTTTATGATAGATTTTTGCCATTGAGCCCACTAAAACTTGTGAATTTATTGATATTCAATACATTCTGACATCCTAGAGACACAAACTTGCTTGTCTGTGTCTGACATAGCACGTTTACAACACTAGACAAATCAGAGACCTGGTTTCAGTGAGAAGTCCTGCTTGAGTAAATAAAGTGAATAGTAAGCAAGCAAAACAACCAATGAAAACTCCTGATATGCACATAAATACACAACCATATGCATGCAAATACACATGTATGCCTACACACAAATAGAGAAACGCACATCTGCACATACAGTCCACACACACACACACACACACACACATATATATATATATATATATATGTATATATATATATATGAATTTAAATCATATGAAGAGTCCTTATAACTCAGTAATAAAAAGAAAAGTGACCAACATGAAAAATGGGCAGGAGTTTGGAATGAGCATATATCTTAGTAAGACACACAGATAGCTAATGAACCCATGTTAGTTATTGAAGAAATGTAAATTAAAATCACAATGAGATGCCATTTCATACCCACTAGCATAAAATTAGCCCCACATTAACAAATATTGACAAGGATGTGGAGAGATTAGAATCTTCTCTGCTGATGTATGCCTGTAATTCCAGTGTTTAGGAAGTAGAGGCAGGAGGATTAGGAGTTTAAGACCAGCCTTGGCTAATTTCACCAAGTTAGAGGCCATCCTGAGCTACAGAGTAAGATCCTACCTCAAAACAAAACAAAACAAAACAAAACAGTTACAACAAAATCCTAATATATGCTGGGGATTGTAATATGATGTAACCACATCCTGAGAATGCTTTGGCAGTTTCTCAAACTTGTAACCATGCTTCCTATATGATCCAACAACTGTACTTTCTGATGCTATACTGCTTTCTGTAGATATGCCACAAACGCTAGGTTTTATGCTAAAAACATACATAAAACTTTTTTATGTGAGTTATATGTCAATAAAACTGACAAAGTATCGCATGTTTTCTCTCAAATCTCAAGTGAAGGGAGAAAGAGTACATGAAATTAAAAGAGAGATTTTTACTTGGGCGTGGTGGCCCAGGCCTTCAATCCCAGCACTCGGGAGGCAAAGGCAGGTGGATCTCTGTGAGCTCAAGGCCAGCCTGGTCTACATAGTGAGTTCCAGGACAGCTGGGGCTACAGGGAGACCAAAAAAAAGAGACATTTTTAGAGATATGTAAGGGACAATGGTAAAGAGGGCGATAAGAAAGTAATAAAGGGGTAAATATGAACAAACACTTTACCTGAATGTATAGAAATGCAGTCTTGAAGTACCTTACTTTTTTACATTAACATACAATAATAAAAAATAGTGCATGGTCCAGTGACCTGGCTTAGTGAGTAAGGGTGTTTACTACCAGTCCTGACAAACTGAGCTCAACACTCAGGACTCGCATAGTTGAAGAAAAGAACTGAGTCTTACAAGTCTTCTGACTTCCACACATCCACTGTGGTGCACACACACACACACACACACACACACACACATACACACACACTAAATAAATTTTAAAAATAAAAATGCAAAAACTAAAACTCTTTCCACAAGAGTACTAAATACTCTTCTAAAACAGAGGCTCCTAAAGGGCGGTAATGAGGGGCTGGAGATAGCGTAGCAACTCAGCACATGCTGCTTTTGTGGAGGATGTAGACTCAGTTCTCAGCACTTACACGACTCCAGTTTCAAGGGATCCAATATTCCCTCTATGGTCCCTGTAAGCACCAGCCACATGGTACACTTACATACATGAAGGCAAGCACTCACATACAAGAAAGAAATCTTCAAAGAGTGAAAGGGTATTTTGCAGACACTTGGGCTGATTTTATCCAATACTTAACTGAATATTTTAGTAGTTGTTTGCTGATATTAGTATGCACTTTCAAGTATAATCAACACATCAAACATAATATTCTTGATATAAATTCAGAGGAAAAAAGTAAAATGAGATAGTAAAAGTTCTAAAATACAGTCAATTTAAAGAGACCATAAAAAGGCGTTGAAGATGAGCCAGAGGCTCAGAGTACTGTGTACTCTTACAGAGGACCTGGGTTCAGTTCTCAACACCCACACTGTGGTAAACAACCTTCTGTAACTCCACTTCTAGATGATCCAATGTCCTCCTTCTGCTTCTACACATTATGTGCATACATTGTACACTTACATCCATGCAGGTAAATAAATCAAGAAAATTAAAGAAATAAACCATATTAAGTATGTAATAGTACATATGAAGGGTTAAAATGCTGATGTGTTGCTAAAACAGCTGGAATTTTCTCAAACATGGTTTTGATTTGTTTGGATTTTGTTTGGAGGGTTTTATTATTATTTTAACTGAAATTTCACACATTTTATAAAGTATATTTTGACCCCTTCCCTGGTTGCACCTCTCTTAGAACCCCCCCCAACAGATTCATATATCCTATCATCTATATTAAGGTCTATGAAGTCAAGTTTGTATCTCCAAATGTCGTTCCGTGTTTCCCTATATATTTGAGCTTGGTTAACCTATCTAGCATCACACCCTTAAAGAAAACTGACTCTCCCTCTCCCAGCAGTTATTGCTTGCCAATAGCTCCTGAGCTAAGGCCGGGCGGGGCTTCTTTCCCACATCTCCACTTCCATGCTGGGATTTTGCTTGGCTTGAGCTTGCATAGGTCTTGCGCATGCTGTTAACCATTGCTGTGAGTTCATATGAGTAGCTGACCATCTGTCTGGAAACCTCTGCTTCCTTGTGGTCTTCCACCACCTCTGGTTCTTATAATCTTTTTGCACCCTCTTCTGCAATGTCCCTGATACTTAACTGGCAGATGTTTAATGCAGGTGTCCTATTTAGAGACAAGCACTCTGAAGTCCTTATTCTCTGTACTCTGCCCAGTTTTGGATTTCTGGATTTATCAGTTCTCATTAGCTAAGCTTCCTCGTGCAGCAGGTGATGATTAACCCATTTTTTTTTTTTACCGTTATTGGGAGTTGGTTCTCTCCTTCTAGTATGGGATCTTCATATTGAATTGAGTCCTTAAGCCTTCACAGCAAGTGCTTTTTTACCTGCTGAGCCATTTCAGTCGTTCCACAGGGTAATATTTTGCTGCATGGATGTACCGTTGTGCATTTTTATTTATTGGTCAATGGGTTGTTTGTAATTTGAAATCTCTGCTCTGGTAAGCCTCTCCAGAGCTCATTTAGAGCCTTCCTGACCATGACCAATGTGGAGGTTTGAATGAGAATGTCCCCATAGGCTCTAGGCATTTGGTCCCAGTTGGTGGTGTTGTCTGGGGAGGGCCATGGAACCTTTAGGTATTGTGGCCATGCTGGAGGAAGAATGTTACTGGGGGTGGGCTTTGAGCATCTATAGCCTTGTCCATTTCCATTTTTCTTGCTCCTTCTTGTGCCTGCTTAAAGATATGCACTCTCAGCTTTCTGCTCTGGTCACGTCTGCCGCCATGCTTCCCCACCACGATGAACTCTCATTCCACTAGAACCATAAAACAAGTAAATGCTTCCCTTTAAAAGTACCTTGCTTATGATGTTTTATATGTAAGTAAACAATACACTAGCTATGAGTTATCTCTGAAGCTAGAGAAGTCATCACTTGAAGCCTTTTTAGTGTTCACTGAAGGGATGCATTGCTTGCTTTTCATATTGTGACAAAATACATGAGAGAAATGGTGTAAGGGAGACTGTACACCTGCTCACAGTTTCAGAGGTTCTTGTCCTTGGCTTCCTGGCCACTGTGCTTAGGTAGAACATGCTGCTTGGTGTGTGGACGAGGAAGGCTGTTCGATTCACAGCCTAACAGGAAGCAGAGTGAGACAGGAAGTGGCCTCGATTCTCAGCCTAACAGGAAGCAGAGTGAGACAGGAAGTGGCCTCGATTCACAGCCTAACAGGAAGCAGAGTGAGACAGGAAGTGGCCTAGGATAACAGATTCCCATGAGCCCTCATCCTGTGACCTACTTCCTCC
Organism: Rhizomys pruinosus; assembly: GCA_009823505.1. Lineage (NCBI taxonomy): Eukaryota > Metazoa > Chordata > Mammalia > Rodentia > Spalacidae > Rhizomys > Rhizomys pruinosus. The sequence goes on along the minus strand of VZQC01005193.1, from coordinate 115,994 downwards.
AGCTAGGTCCTGCCCCCTAAAGTTTCCAGAACATCTCCAAATAAGCTGTGTACCAAGAATTCAGAACATGAATCTATAGGGACATTTCCTATGCAAATTATAACAAGGGGTCATGAATATAAATTTTAAAATGCCAATATAAGAAACCACAATGGAGAAAAGACAGCATCTTCAGCAAGTGGTGTTGGCAAAACTGGATCACCACTTGTAGAAGAATGAAATTAAACCCCTACCTCTCACCCTGTACAAAAGTCAACTCCACATGGATTAAAGACCTCAACGTGAAACCCCAAACTCTGAAGATGATAGAAGAAAAAGTTGGCAGCAGACTACAAGACATAGGCATAGGAAAAGACTTCCTAAATCAGACAACAGCTGCACAAGAATTAAGGTCAACAATTGACAAATGGGACCTCATCAAACTCAAAAGCTTCTGTACATCAAAAGAAACAATCAAGGAAATGACGAGAAATCCTACAGAGTGGGAGGAAACCTTCACCACAGATACATCTGACAAAGCATTGATTTCCAGAATATATAAAATACTCAAAAAACAAAGAAAGAAGAAAACAAATGACCCGCTCAATAGATGGAGCAAAGAACTGAACAGAGACTTCACAAGCGAGGAATTAGAGATGTCTGAGAAACACCTCAAGAACTGCTCAACATCACTAATCATTAAGGAAATGCAAATGAAAACCACTTTAAGATATCATCTTACTCTAATAAGACTGGCTAGGATCAAGAAAACAAATGATACCAAGTGCTGGAGAGGTTGTGGGGAAAGGGGAACACTCATCCACTGCTGGTGGGAATGTAAACTCATACAGCCACTATGGAAAGCAGTGTGGAGAACCCTTGGAAGACTTGGAATGAACTTGCCACCCAACCCAGCCATACCACTCCTAGGCATGTACCCTCAAGACTTACGCCACCACAGAGATACATGCACGGCCATGTTTATTTTAGCTCTCTTCACAATAGCAAGGAGCTGGAACCAACCTAAATGCCCCTCAACTGACGAGTGGATAGAGAAAATGTGGTACATCTACACAATGGAGTTCTATGCAGCAGTAAAGAAAGACGACATCACGAGCTTTGCAGAAAAATGGCTGGAGCTAGAGGACATCATGCTGAGTGAAGTAACACAGTCCCAGAAAAACAAACGACGAATGGTATCCCTCATCTGTGGATGCTAGTGCCAATTACCCAATTGTAAGTATTTCTTGTATAGGGCCCCCTGAGCTTTTGTCCAAAGCAGTTGGGCATAACGCATTTTGGAAACAACACCAACAACAGAAAAGACTGCATCAAAGAACTGACTGAAACAGTGAACTTCTGCTCAAAACAGTCAACTTCCCCATGGAAAATATTGAGAATGACTAAGAGATGGAAAGCATGTCTGGCAGAATGCATGAGCTCTGGAGGGGTGGGGGAATGAGCGGGAACACGGGTCTAGATTTGTTAAAAATAAATAAATAAATAAATTTATGTGAAAAAAAATAAATAAAATGCCAATATACCTGATGGATGTCGTTGAACACATTTAAAGGTGTATGTTCTCTTGGGGCTGGAGAGGTGGCTCAGCAGTTAAGAGCACTGACTGCTCTCGCAGAGGACCTGGGTTTGATTCCCAGCACCCACATGGCGGCTAAGAACCATCTTTAACTCCAGTTCCAGGGGAATACGATACCCTCTTCTGACCTCTGCAGCATTGCATGACACGGGTGCACCTACCTACATGCAGACAGTACACTCATACACATTAAATAAAAAAATGTGTATGTTATCATGGTACATGAAGAGAAAACAGTGAAAGTAAAAATATGTAATAAACTAAAGCTCTTCCCTTCCTCTCCATCCTTCTCACCTTCATTCCCTACCTCTACCACATGGGACTCAGAACAGAGACAAGAAAACTTGGGACTTTCCTCACAAGGTACCTGTTGTCCTTACTGCTGTTCTTCATTCTGTTTCCTTCTTCCCTCTTCCTTTCCATTCTTTTCTAAGTAAAGGGACTCAGGACAACAGGCTCACTTAGTACAAATCAGCTCTGAGAAGGACAAAATGTCCATGCAATATTTAAAAGGTGGCACCATGTATTTAGAAATAACCTGTTTTCAGGAAATGCAGAACAATTTTCTTAAAGTTATGCTAGAGCTAGCCAATTTCTCTTTTAGGGTCACTTGTTTGTATTAATAGAAACCCATCTGCATAAAGTGACAGTCTACGTTCCTGTTCCCCCGTCTGTCACCAGATGGAGACTTGGTCAATGTGGGATGCTGTCTTCCACACAGATGCCAGGATATATAAAAAGACAAGTTATTGGTGGGAATTATAAGAGATGGAGGACCATTCTAAAACAGACTTGGATCTCTGCTTTTGACACAGGAAATGTTGTTTACGCCATTTCAGTGGGATTGCCTAAAATATACTGGCTCCACACGAAAGATAATTGCTTACACTACTTACTAACGGATAATGCATCGTTCCAAGTGAGTGTGAAAAAATAAAAAGAAACTCTTTGAGTTAACATTTATTTAATTATGTTTTTAGTTTACCTTCCCTTGGCTTTAAAGACTTCTATGAAACAATTACTAAAAGCAATAGAAAAGAGAGGAGGTCCGGTCCTGCTAAGAACATGGCAGACGAGGGTGGCTCTTACCCTCTGTCTCCCAGAATCAGCCTGTGGCTCTGCTAAGTCATCCAGCTGCTGGATCCTTGAGCCCCTGGGTGAACATAGAGACTGACGTGCTAACAAAGTCCTAGTAGAGAAAATGACAGTGATGGTAGACACGCTGCTTCTTTACTATGGCCATGAAAAGCACCTGAAACACAGCATCAGCCCTATAGGCTGAGGACCAGAGAGTGATTTATCCTGGGAAGAATGTAGAATATCCTTCTTCCTCCATTTTATATACACAAAACTACTCTGACTTGCTTTGTTCCGCAGGATCCTCCTGGACAGACAGGTGCATCTCTGGCACCTGAATATATGGCCTGTGTGGCTCCCTACTTATCCAGGTCATCCATCTCCCGGATTCTCCTGGAATTTCCTGCTTCATTGTATGAAACCCCTCACTCTGCAGGATCACAGCCCTTTATCTGGAGCTCTCGTGCCTCTAGAACCCTGGCAGCTCTTCATTTTCTCTATCTGGAGCTACTGTGGGAAGACCCAGAATTGGCCAGGTTTGCCTTTGAACACGGAAAGCTGATTATAGCAGTTTGGCCAAGGGGGAGGCATTTGTCTTGTAGGATAGAGTTTTGCAGAGGGGGATCCATCGAGAATTTCTAAAACTATCCCATGAGGTCATCAAGGAGCTGAAGTCCACTAAATTTCCTATTCTGACAATCAGTGTGCAGTTTTCACCTTTGTAACTGCAAGATGACTCTTCTGTGCCAAGGTTCCTAACCTACTTCCAGACAGCCTGGAAGATAGAGGTACAAGACAGCAAAGACTTGTAAACTTCTTGCTTCATCCTCTAGAGGATGATGTAGAGGATAACGTAGGTCAATCTATTGACCAGCATTAAGTAACATGGCTGCCTCAATATCAAGAGAGTATGAGGGGGCTGGAGAGATGGCTCAGCAATAAAGAGCACTGGATGCATTTGCAGAGGACCCGGGTCTGAGGACCCAGGTCCGATTCCCTGCAGCTACATGCCAGCTAACAACTGTCCATAACTCCAGTTCTAGGGGATCCAAAGCCCTATTCTGACTTCTATGGGCATTGCATGACTCAGGTGCATTTACATACATGAAGGCCTTAAATATTTTTAAAATAGTGTAAGGAAGGTATTTTTAAATGTTTAAATGTTTATGTGTGTACATGCACATGGACATCCACATGTATGCAAGTATCCATGGATGCCAATGAAAGGTCAGATCCCCTGGAGCTGGAGTATAGGTAGTTGTGAAGTGCCTGACATTGGGACAGGGAACAGAACTCATGTCTCTGGAAGAGCAGCACTTAATCACTGAACCATCTCTCCAACACTGAAGAAGGCTTTTTTTTTTTTTTTTTATTGAGCACTACTTCATAGCCCCAAATTCTGGTTCTGTTATCAGGAAGGAGAGAATGGATATTGGGTAATGTCCACCACAAATAGAGTTGAAATAATAAGTTGATCACCTTGGAATGTTGATACTTATATTCACTTGACTTCCCTGCCTGCTGTGGGTCAGAATCTTCTCTACATTGCAGGCAGATGGAATGCCTCGTCTTCCTAACTGCAGGTGAGCCTGTGGGCTACAGCCCTCATCAGTTAACTCCACAGCTAGCCAAGTTCTACGACATTTGCCCTTGCTCCCTTCCCCAGGCCTCACATGAAAGTTCACAACTTATGACCTGAGTTATGACAATATCAGTTCAGATAGGGCATGGTATTATAAAGACTGAGGGAGCCAGGGAAAGACTTCCATTTATGTAGATGAGGTAGAAGTACTAGAAACTAGGAAACATGAATGGCATGTGAAAGTCCTTATCTCTCCCTTGCCTTTCATCCCAACACAGGAGGCATTTTAGTATATTCTGCCAGAAAAATTCCACCACAGTACAAACGCATACAGTAGCTTCTTTGTAAGCATGGCAGAAATGAGCTACACCAAATAGCTGTATTTGATATTTTTCTTTTTTTATTTTATATTATTCCAAAATATGCATATATACACTCCACACATGTTAAAATTAAAAATTCTGAAAATAAACTATAGGTTGATTCCTAAACACATTTAGAGATTCACATTTTAACAGTAAATTTGCATGCAGGTATAAAGTCATGTAACTTTACATTCTTTTTCTAGAATATGACTATGTATCCTCCATCAATATATGGTAATTACAATGTGTGAGTATAAGTGGTATGACAATTCTAGAGCCCATTTATAGATTCACATTGTAATAGCACAGTTGCTGTCAGATACAATGAAATATAATAATAAAGTTGCCAACTGGGGATTTGGTGTTAGCATCCACAAATGAGGGAAACCATTCACCTTTTTTTTTTTTCTGGAACTGTGTTACTTCACTTAGTATAATTGCTTTGAGTTCTATCCATTTACCAGCAAAGCTCATGATGTCATCTTTCTTTACTGCTGCTTAGAACTCCATTGTGTAGATGTACCACATTTTTGTTGGTACATCTACACAATGGAGTTGTGTAGATGTACTACATCCAGTCATGAGTTGAGGGGCATTTGGGTTCCAGGTCTTTGCTATTGTGAAGAGAGCTGCAATAAACATAGCTGTGCATGTATCTTTGCCGTAGGATGAGTCTTGTGGGCATATACTCAGGAGTGGTATGGCTGGGTCAGGTGGTAGGCTCATTTTGAGTTAGGGTTCTCCACACTGCTTTCCACAGTGGTTGTACCAATTTACATTCCCACCAGCAGTGGATGAGTGTTCCCATTTCCCCACAACCTCTCCAGCATTTGATGTCTTTTGTTTTCTTGATCTTGGCTAGTCTTATTGGAGCGAGATGGTACCTTAGTGTGGTTATAATTTTCACTTCCTTAATTATTAATGATGTTGAACACTTTTTAAGATGTTTCTCAGCCATCTTTACTTCCTTACTGGTGAAGTCTCTGTTCAGCACTTTACTCCATCTTTTGAGTAGGCCATTTGTTTTCTTACTTCTTTGTAACTTATATATACTGGATGTTAATGCTTTGTCTGATATATCAGTGGTGAAGGTTTCCTCCCACTCTGTGGGTTTTCTCTTCACTTCCTTGATTGTTTCTTCTGCTGTACAAAAGGTTTTGAGTTTGATGAGGTCCCACTTGTCAGCTGTTGTCCTTATTTCCTGTGCAGCTGCTGTTTGATTTAGAAAGTCTTTTCCTACACCTATGTCTTGTAGATGTCTTTTCCTCTATCATCTTCAGGGTTTCAGGTTTTAGGTTGAGATCTTTGATCCACTGGGAGTTTATTTTTGTGCAAGGTGAGAGGTAGGAGTTTACTTTTGTTCTTCTACAAATGGTGATCCAGTTTTGCCAACACCAATTGCTGAAGATGCTATCTTTCCTCCATTGAGCTTTTTTGGCCTCTTTGTCAAATATGAGGTGGCTGAACTTATATGAACTCAAGTTTGGATCTTCAATTTTGTTCCGTTGGTCAATGGTTCCAATTTTTTTTTTGCCAGTACCAGGCTGTCTTTATGACTATAGCCCTTGTGGTGGTTTGAATGAGTGTCCCCCATAGGCTCTAGGTATTCAGACGTTTGTCTCCAATTGGTGGCGCTGTTTTTGGAGGTCTTGGGGTGTGTGGCTGTGCTGGAGGAAGTGTGTCACTGGAGGCAGGCTTAGTGAGTTTAACAAGCCTCGTGGTCTCCAGTCTCTCTCTCTGATTCCTCTGCTCATTGTGAGATGTGACCTTCAGTTTGCTGCTCCAGATCCAGCCACCATGCCTCCCGCCACAATGGACTCTAATTCCCTGGAACCATCAATCGTAAGCTCAAATAAACTCTTCGTTTTATAAGTTCCTTGGTCATGGTGTTTTATCACAGCAACAGAAAAGTGACTAATACAGCCCTGTAATATAGCTTGAAGTCTGGTAATGTAATCCCCCCAGTGTTGCACTTTTCACTCAGGGTTGCTTTAGCTATTTGGGGTCTTTTCTTCTTCCATATGAATTTAAGGATTTGTTTCCAAGTCTGTGAAAAAGCTCATGGGGATTTTGATTGGGATTGCATTGAATCTGTATATTAATTTGGGCAGAATGGACAGGTTTACTATATTAATTTTTCCAATCCATGAGCATGGGAGGTCTTTCCATCTCTTGATGTCATTTTCAATCCTATTCTTCAGGGTTTCAAATTTTTGTTGTAGAGGTCTTTGGTGTCTTTGGTTAGGTTTATTCCTGGGTATTTTATTTTTTTAGGCTATTGTGATTGGGAAAGTCTCCTGATATTCCTTCTCCAGTTGTTTATTGTTCGAGTAAAGGAAGGCTACTGATTTTTCTAGGTTTATTTTGTATCCCACCACTTTACTGAAACTTTTGACGGTTTCTAATAGTTTTCTGGTGGAGTTTTTATCATACCTTAGGTAAACTATCATATCATCTGCAAAAAGGGATAGTTTTACTTCCTCTTTTCCAATTAGTACTCCTTGAATTTAGCTTTCTTGCCTTATTGCCCTAGCGAGCATTTCAAGCACTATAATGAAGAGGAGTGGTGATAGTGGGCAGCCTTGCTTTGTTCCTGCCTTTAAAGGGAATGCTTCCAACTTTTCTCCATTTAGGATGATGTTGACATTTTTGCTGGGTATAGTAATCCCATGGCCGAGAGGAGGGAGGAGGCGGAGGAGGAGGTGGAGGAGGCTCCGGCTGTGGAAAGGTCATAACATTTCAGCTGGGTGGAAGAAATGAAATGGTCTATAAAAATAAAGATACTGCTGGGCGTGGTAGAGCGTGCCTGTAATCTCAGCATCCAGGAGGCTGAAGATCTCCTGAGCCCAGCGGAAGGAAGAGGGGGAGACAGATTTGAGATCTCCTGAGCCCAGCGGAAGGTACCAGGGCGCGGGCTGAAGAGCGCCCCTCCCCATCAACTGAGATTACAAAGAAGCATCTGAAGGAGGCAAGCAAAGCAAGCCTTCAACACAGTGAAGAGGCATGTAGGACTCACATTGGAATACAGGCAAGGAGAAGCCCATATGCCAGGATCACGAAGAAGAGACTACACTGGAAAGGGGCAGGATAATCCCACGCCAAGCTTTACCAACCCTATGGAAGACTCCTGCAGTGGGATCCCTCTGGGGATGCCCCAGGACACAGACATCAGAAACACAATTGGGAACATACTTAAAGAACTACAAGATCATAAAGAACAAATTAAAGAACTAAGAAAAGAGAA
>VZQC01005193.1:82808-98282 GCA_009823505.1 Rhizomys pruinosus | reverse complement strand
TAAAGAGAAATAAGAGGATGATGAGGTCATTCTCCAGCTGTAGATTGGAACCAGCTGTTATAGAAGTGTTCTCTTGTAAAATCAGTAAAACTGCCTTCTTTAATTGACTAATGGACATAGAAACTGTGAAAAGGATTATTTTCTATTCAGAACCAAATATAATGCTAAAGTCTCCTTAAGCTATGCACCTAAGCAAAAGATGTTTTAAGTGACTTTAATAGACCCTGTTTGAAACTGAAAGAAGCATAACTTATATCATCAGATAATACAGAGTATACAGATCCAAGGCCAACTAATGCAAATAAAACGAGTTAATGAGTTTATCTGAAGATTCAATGGAGAGACAAACGGCATTCAGAGCTTTCGGGAGGAAGAGCTGGGAAGTCTTTACGATCAGGTTTATCTTCTGGTACATCACAGGTATCCAGTAAGTTTTAGCTATAGAATAAATGTGCTCTAGGTTAACTAGGCCATTGAAGTTAAGTAACAATTAATAATATTAAGTTGAGAAAGCAGGAAACAGAGGTCGAGGAACTCATTGGGCAAAGGTGAGGCACTGTGGATGCATTGAAAAAGCTCCCATCCAGCCAGGTTGGCAGTCCCCAAGTTCTCCTTCAGCTGTGCCATTTGGCTGCTGTCTCCAGGTTTGGGATGATTTCTCAGTCTCTGTACATAGGTGTCTGGTTGTGTTTGTGTACTCAGATTTGACAGTCTGTCATTCAGAGTGCAGTCAAACCTTCCTTGGCAACCAGGAGCTCTCTTCTCTCCGGAGGACATTTCTAATATCCACATTTCTGTCCCACTTCCCGGTGCTGAACCCCATTTCTGTAATCCATCTGTACTCCAATCTCTCTCTTAGATATTAATCTTACCCAATTCTTGGTCTTTCAACACAGAAGATGTTGATCCACTGTCTTCTAGCCTCCAAGGCTTCTGATGAAATAGTCCTAGCCTTTGAATCACTCCGTTTTCCCTTGTATGCCATCTGTCATTTTCTCTAGAACCTTTCTAGATTCATCCTCCCTTTCTTTGTTTTCTCTCTTATCTTTGGTTTTCAGTAGTTTGATTATGAGGTTTCAGATATAGTTTCCTGTGAGTTTAATCTGCCAAGCCTGAAGACTTGGGTTAGATCGCACAGGCCCAGTTGGTATGAGGAGGGAACTGGCTCCAGCAAGCTCCTCTCTGACCTTCACACACACACACACACACACACACACACACACACACACACACAGAATGTGGCAAACACATGTCTACAAATATACATGCATATGAACACAAAATACAGTTTTAACAAACATAATAAAACCTTTTCAATCCCTCTTTCTCCAGGTGTGGAAGTTTTAGTAAAATCTGGTTCTCATCCCTTTCTGGACTCCCAGTGGTGTACATTTTAGAGCCTTTGGCAAATGTCAGTAGTCCCTGAGTCTCCATCCTTGTTTTTACTTTCTGGTCTTCAAATTGGATCATTTTTATTGATCTGTCTTTCAGTCTATAAACTTTCTATTCTGTTATTTCTCTCCTCTTGGGCTTATCCAATGATTTTTTAAACTTTCAGCTATTATGTTTTCCAACCAGTTCCTTTAGTGGCTTCTATTTCTCTGCAGATAACTCGGTTCTTTCCATTCTTTGCAAGGATTTTGAACTGTGTCTTAGGGACCCTAGTTGTAGTAACTGCTTTAAAAACCCCTGCCTAAGAATTTTAACAACTGGGTCATCTCTAGGTGACATGTATTGCTAATCTTGTCCTTGGTAATTGACCCCATTCCCCCCCCCCCGCGCTCCATACATGAGAAATATGGAGATTGTATCTTGGACATTGTGGATATTATAGAGTATAGATTATCATTATATGTGTCTCTTGGAAATGTCAATAGTTTTGATCTAGGAGGTAACCAATTGAATTAAGTTCTCCAAAAAACTCTTGTGCCTTCTGTGCTGATTGTCCTGTTAGCGGCCTTGTAGGCTTTTGGTATGCCTCACACTGTGGCTCTCAAGAATAAACTGTGAGCTGGGTTGTTTTTAATGTCAGTTCAGCTTCTATAGCCTTTGTTGTGTGGGTTAGAGCCTGATCCTTGCATGGACTAGTAGGTTCATAACTAGAACTGTGGAATTCTTTTCTAATGCTCTTTCTACCACACATTTTCTGGCCTCTAAAGACCCTTTTCCCATCTCTGAAGTTCAGAATGTTGGATATGATCTTGATTTTAGTAAACCATACAGCCAAACTCTTCCAAGTTATGCTTGAGGCTTCTGAGAGCAGAGCTATAAGAAGAGAACTACAGGGCAATTGGGAAATTAGTTCTTTCTCTTACAGGTTCTCTCTCCAAGTGTCAACATCCACCTCATTTTCATGGTTCTAAAAGATTTGCCATTTGCATTTTGGCCAGAGTCTATAATTCTAGTCAGTGGGAAAAGTAGGCCATGGAGGGTTGATGCAGACCAGAGATGCAGTCTAACTTATGTGGAAAGCATAGGGCAAGAAGGCGAGGTAGAAAGAAGACTGCTTCTAGAGGGGGCGTAGGTGGAGTGGTTTGCTTGAAGGCTAAGACCAGGGACCTAGAGACGAGGTTAAGTGAGGATGCCTTGTTTCCCTTAGAGATGAAGGGATGTTATACCAGAGAGGAATCTGAAAACTAGGTCAAAGCTGCTGACTATGAAGGGAGCCTGAAACTTGGAGAAGTGGCTTATAAGAAATGAATTTCCCAGGTGTCTGTTGTCCCCCCCCCCACCTTCAGGACTTTTCCCATCTGAGCTGAATATCATCAACACAGAACTTGTTAGGAGAACTAGGTCTAAACTTGGGTAACATGTGGACTGAATATTCTCTCCATTCCTTGAGTTGAAAATGGCTTTTTGGGGAAAAAAAAACCCATACAATTATAATATGTGGACCAAAGAAGAAAGAAGAAAAGTTAGCAATGTTCTGGGAATGGTGCCCAGCTCTTTTATGATTCTGAGTAGTAAAGTTGCAGCACATCACATGCAAACTTACTGGCAGCACGCAGACTGCAGCAGGGCTTAGGCCAGGCCCCTCCTCATCCCCTTCTTTTATTGCCAGAACCGCCATTACTAATGAAGCAGGGTGGAGCTTCCTGGCCGGTCTGTCCCCGTTGAGATGCAATAGTCCATTATCTCTCTTGTAATCACCTCCTTGCTCTCAGAGCCCTCCCTCCCACTTCCTGAAATCTGACTTCCAGCTCTTGGGATCTGGATGCCACCAAAATGCCAAGTCAGGCAAGACCATATTCCTCTGCCTTTGCTCTTCTGAGCACTAAGCACGGGGCCTCTCCCCCAGCAGAGAAATGACATGTAGAGGCTGGTTCCATTTCTACTAACCATGGGCCCATGTCAACACTTTCCTCCAGGCAAAGGTGCAAATGGCACTTTTTTTTTTTCCATGTGTGGCTTCCATGTGAGCGTTTTAAGGCTGTTTTCATTAAAAGGGAGCAAAATCTACTTCCTGTGTGAATAGCTATTTTGTTCTCAAATACTATACTTTCGTGTTTCCATTATGTGTCTCCCTGGGCTGGGGTTTGGATTGGAGATGCTGGGGACTGATTCAAGATACATCCAAAGAGGCTTCTAAGGAGGGTCTCAGATGATGCTTGAGAGTCAAGGAAGGAGAAAAATGCATTAGAAGATGAAAACTAGCTTGGCAATGGACTACAGACCACAAACTGCTGAGCTTGGCTGGGAGTGAATCCCAGTGTCAAATGAGAATAGGACACGATTTCATCCATGAGTCTTTATCTCAGAAGTTAGAATCTCATGGATGCAGTTGGGAATTCTGAAAGAAAACTCCAAATTAACTGTTTAGGGCTGGAAAAGAAATAAAGTCATCACATCCAACTACCAGAAATAAAACATAAGAGAAGTTAAGCAACTCACTAAAGTCCTCACCTCTGGCACTGATGACACAGCCAGCACTCAGATCCACAGCTGCTGTCCCCTGGCTGTCTGCTTTCCATGGTACCTTGAGAATCCTTGATTAACTTGGGGCTTTTGATTTTCCTCTTTCGGTTGAAGAGTTGGAGACTGTGGGAAGAAGGGGAGAGGTTATCGAATGTGCCCTGAAAAGAAGTCAGTTTCTCCAAAAGAAATGGTTTGAAAATGATTATGATTATTTACTGTAAAATTTTCTTTTGTTTAGGAGAAAACACTTCCTCATTCCTAAGAGAGCTTCAGGCATCTAGAGACCTCTAAGACCCCCCTCCCCATAATGCTTAGCAATAATTCCAGGTCAGTGGATCTGTCCTCACTCGCAACAACCCACAGTTATCAGTGCTTTCTGCAGATGTGATTCCTCCTTCTGCCCCAGGGAGCCAACAAACCCGGTTCCCCTCTGATTTGAAGGGACATCTTGCAAAATTAAAATTAAGATACTTTAGATACCTTGAGACTTGGTTCTCACAAGAATTTTCTCATGGAAACAATCTCCAAACCAATGCATTAGGAAAAATGTTGATGAACTCCAGACAAATTAGAAAATGTGCATTTTATTTAAGTTCATAGTAGCCATACTTTCTCCTAGAGACACATTCATGAGCTATTCTGGAGAAGACAACACCAAGTCAAAATAGTGTCTCAGGTGTTATGTAAAAATGTGTTCTAGCCAGTGTTCTCAAAGCAGAGTACTCAACAAGCCACTTTTTCCCAAGCTGAGTTAGTGAAGACACAGTCCACATGACCCTGTAAATCCAATTTCGGGGCCTGGTAGCATCAAACTGGGCTGCCAGTGATCAGTTGGCAACTCACAAGAGTGAGGTAAAAGACCCATATCCAGGCTGTAGATATTACCCTCTGGAATTTCCTGAGCACTGGGTCTCACGCCGTCCCCAAAGTTCCCTTCTTCCACCTCATCAACCATTTATCAAACACTTGGGGAGTCACTTGGAGAAAAAAGATAATTCACTTCACTGAGTGAAAGAATGTGAGACTGGTCCATATAGCAAACATCTGAGAGTGTACCTCCTCCAACCCAGGAGTACAACTGTAGCTGTCCTTTTGTTGTTTTTCATAGGCACATAATAATTGCATATTTTTGTGGTATTTAAATGTGTAAAAAATACTGTGTAATAATCCAATTAGACTAAACATCATATTCATAACCTTTCTCATTTGTTGTTTCTTTGTGGTGAAAACATTGAAACCTATGTGTCTAGCTATTTAAAATATCTGATACAATACCATTAACTGTAATCAGCCTACCACTCCGAAGAACACCAGAATGGAATCTTCCAATCTAACCATAACTTGGTAGCTGTAGACTTCCCCCTTCTGCTCCCTGCTCTCCACTTGTGGTACCCGACATTCTATTCCAGCTTCTCTGAGATCAGCTTCTTCAGAATACGCAGAGGAGTGAGGTCATGCAGGACTCATCTTTCTCTGCTTGGCATATTTCCCTTAATAAATGATACCATCAATTCATGGAAAGCCCAAGAGGTTTAAAAACAGGAGCCCTCAAGCCCAACCTCAGTAGACACAAAGCTATAACTGCCTGTGGGGCCCCTGGAAGTGCTTTAACCTTGTGTCTAGGAGCTTAGACTCCCCTCAAATAACCGCCACACTCACTCCCAATTTGAGAGTCTGTACATGTTACTCAGTTGCCGCTGTGCTTCACAGTCATTATAACTTCTGGCTTGAACTGAACACCACTTACATTTGGTTCCTCATGCTCTGTGCTCTTAATCAAAATGTGGTCCACAGTCAATGGGAGCTTGCTTTAAAAAAAAAAAAAAAAAAAAAGGAAAGCAAATCTCAAGCTTTGCCCCAGACTTACAGGATCAGGATTTGCATTTAAACATGATCCCTGGGTGACTGGTGTAGCTGCTTAGAAACATTGTTGACTTGGACTCCAGGAAAGCACCTGCAAACGTGAAATTTTTCATGAGTCCTGTTATTTGGGGAAATCTATAAAGTAAGATAAAACTACAACTTGAAAAAAACCCTGCTTGTCTGAGGTTGGAGAGATGGCTCAGTGGTTAAGAGCACCAGATGCTCTTATAGAGGATCCAAGTTCAGATCCCAGCATCTACATAGTTGTTAACAACTGTCTGTAACTCCAGTTCCAAGGGATCTGACACCCGAATCTAATCTCCGTGGGCATTGAATGACACGGGCGCAATACACACATGCCGGCAACACACTCATACACATACAATAAAAATAATAAATAAAATATTAAAGAGCCTCCTTTGTTTGATATGTGCATACCTATAACAAAGTAACTGAATGTATGTATGTAATCCCTTTCTGTGTAGAAATCCAGTCTCATTAAGGAGCAAAGAAAGACGAACTTTGCAATCAGTTTCTAGTGTCTTCTAATAATTATGATGGAGTACATCTTATACGTGGTGCTGTGCCACACCCTGGTTAAAAAAAAACAAGCAGGAATGAGGAGATGGCTGTCACTAGAGTGAAACATGAAGATCAGAATTCAGATCCCTAGCACCCACATACAAAGCAGGCCGAGTGGCATGCACTTGTAATCCCATTGCTGGGGTGGAGGAGATGGGAGGAGGCTGGGCTTTCTGGCCAGCCAATCTGAGCCAAGTTGTTAAGCCCCAGGTTCAGTGAGAAACTATGATAAGATAAGGTGGAGAGCAACTGGGGAAACCGCATGACATCAATCTCAGCCTATGTGTGTGTGCACACAAACTTGCACACACAAACATGTACACATGCAATACTAACTAGATCAATAGTCTTTCCTGAAATTTATAGTAAGTTTAGTGAGAAATTCTTACAATAACTGGAAAACAGAAAGTCTACCTCCTACATCAAGAACTAGAGCAATAGGGGATAGAGAGATGGCTCAGTGGTTGAGAGCACGAACTGATTTTACAGAGGACCTGGGTTCAGTTCCCAGGAGCCGCATGATAGCTAAAAACACCCATAACTTCAGTTTCTGGGATCCAACTCCCTCTTCTGACCTCTGAGGGCATTGTATGACACGGGTGCACTTACAGTGAGGCACGCAAAAAATAAAAATCATTAATAAAGAGCTAGAACAATAAAGAAAATAGCCAATAAACATTCTGTAAATTAAAATAATCATAGCAGAATGCGTGAACATGCCTTGAATGATATTTTGCGATTGTTTGAACTGTTTGAACAAAGCCTATCAGAAGGCTGAGAAGAATATGACTAGGATTTAATTTATTCTGTTTCTTCCTGTGTTATCAAAGTCTGAGCAGTTTGTCAGGTTTTGTTTATAGCATGGAACTTTCCTAAAGCAAAGTGCTCATGGCTCTCATTATGCAGGGATAGTATTTGGTTAAACATGGCCTACACTTATGTCTACCTAACAGGGAAAAATGATTTCAGCTGAAAATAAAACAAGATGTTTGATTGGAACTTGTTCTACTTTGGGTTTTTCCATATTGGTTTCTGCTTTTGTTTGAAGAATATTTGTGTCTGAGAGATTTCTAGACCTTTTGACTGAGTGCTAACAAGCAGAGTTCCACTCTGTTTTATCTTTAATGTTTTCTCTGTGAGTTAAATGGAAAGATGGAAAGATAATTTGGCTCCAACAGAGAATGATTTGAAATGCCAGCCTAGAAAAAAAAATGGCTAAAGAAATAAAAGCACTGGGAAAATCCGAGGTGGAAGAAAACATAGGTGACATCTGATCATGTTAGAGAGAGCGTAGAGAGGGTGAAGGTGACCTCACCCTCATTTTACAGATGAGGAAAAAGAGACTTGAAAGAAGCAGTGACTTATCTAAGGACAGTCATATTTTAAGGAAACAGCTTGGAGGATTAGCTTTAATTTGCATGGGAGGCTCTGTCTGTGATGCTCTGGGGGATCTTCTCTTCTCTCCCTCCATCTCTTTTTCTCTTTGTGTGTTATGTGTGTGCAGCATGTGTAGATGTGTGTACGTGTATTAGCATGTGCATGGAGTCCAGAAGATGACACTGGATTTCTGTCCTCTATCACCCTCCACTTTGTATATTAGGGAAATATCTCTCATTTGAACAGAGGCTGCCAATTTATAGTCTAGCTCTTCAGTTTCCTCCAAGGATCCCATTTCTGCCTCCTGAGTGCTGAGAACATACACACCCTGCCCGGCTGCTGCGTCCATACCGGGGATGCCAGCTGTGGTCCTCCTGCTTGCATAGCAAGCATCTTACGCACTGATCTATCTCCTCAGCCCCTTCCTCCTCTCCCCTCCTCCTCCCCTTTCCTCCCTCTTCCTCCTCCTCCTGCTCCTCCTCCTCCTCCTCTCTCCCTTTGCCTTCTCCTCTCTGTTTATCTCTTCTCCTTCCCCTCCTCTCTCCCTTTCCTCATCCTTTCCTCTCTCTTCCTCCTTCTTACCTTTCCTCTTCTTCCTCCTCTTCTCTCCCTCTTCCTCTTTCCCTCTCCCCCCTTCCTTTCTCTCTTCCTCTCCCTTTCCTTCCCCCTTCCTCTTTCCCACTCTCTTTTTCCCCAGAGATAAGGAACAAACCTATGCCCTTTTCTTATTAAGCAATTGCGCTACTTTTGAGCTATATATACTTATAGCCCTGGATTTTCATATTAATAACCCAGATATGTAACAAAAACCCAAAAAGCATGATAACTGCTTGAAATATTCCTCTGAGGTCTTTTCTCCAACTCTTCTTGATTGTTATGTCACTAGCTCTGTCTCTCACCTACTGAAATATACTGAGGTTTCATCTATGAATGTGGGTGTGTTGATTTCTCCACAAATATCTATCATTTTTCCCTTGTATATATTTTGAAACTCTCTCTCTCTCTCTCTCTCTCTCTCTCTCTCTCTCTCTCTCTCTCTGTCTTTGGTCTTTCTGAGACAGGGGCTCCTTGTAGCCCCAGCTGTCCTGGAACTCACTCTGTAGACCAGGCTGGCCTTGAACTCACAAAGATCTGCCTGCCTCTGCCTCCTGAGTGCTAGGATTAAAGGCATGTGCCACCACGCCCAGCTGAAACTCTATTATAAAGACCATACCCATTTAGGACTCATATATCTCCTCTGGTGAATTAATATTTCTGTCATCATGTAATCTGCCACAATTTTCTTTACTCTTAAATATTCCTGCCTTATTATTTATTACTGCTTCTGAGAATTCCTTGTTAGGGTTTACATTTATATGTCTTCACTGGCGCAATCTCTGTCAATCTCAGTCATTTACTTGGCTTATTTAAAAATTTATTTAATATAATTCTCATGAGGCTGGAGAGATGGTTCAGTGGTTAAGAGCACTGTATGCTCTTGCAGAGGACCCGGGTTCAATCCCCAGAACCCACACGGCAGCTAATAAATGTCCATAACTCCAGTTCCAGGGGAACTAATGCCTTCTTCTGACTCCACAGCCATTGCACACCAGTGCACTTACACACATGCAGTTGATACACTCATACACCTAAAAATAAAATAATAAATTAAAAGATAATTCTTGATATAGTTTAAATTTTATTTACTTGAATTTTTCTGTTTTACCCTATGTTTTCTTTCCTCTGCTTCCCCTTATATGCCTTCTTTTGGGGTTACTTGAATGTTACTGTATTATACCATTACAATTTTTACCTTTTATGTTTGGCTATGTTTGTTTACATAGCTTTTTCATGATTCTCTCTGAAGAGCATAATAAATGTTAAGCTGGATCAGCATTTACTACTTCAGGTGGAATAAGACATCTTTTTACTACACAGAATCTTTTCCCTTCTCCCACTAACGTTGTGGTGTTCTCTGATGGCTTGTGATAGTGTAGTGATCTTGATTTTAAATGTCAACATACCAGAATGTAGGATTATCTGGGTAGGGTGTTAGTTGAGAAATTATTTAGGTCAGGTTGGCCTGCGGGCCTGTCTGTGAGGGATGGAGGTGATTGTGACTGTTAGTTGGTATAGAAAGACCCACCCTGAGTGTGGGTGGTACCATTTCTTCATATAAGAATGAAGAAAACTAGCCGAGCCTAAGCACAGCAAGCAGACTCTTGACTACTCTTGACTGGATGTGATGTGAGTAGTTGGCTTGGCTTCCCTGCAGTGACTGACTGTAATCTCGAGCTGTAAGCTCCATAAACCCTTTCTCCCCTTACAGTTGCTTTGGTCATGGTGTTTTATGACAGAAACAGAAATGAAACTAATATATTTTCCATGTATTATAGTCATATCTTTTGAAATTGTGATGAAATATATCACAAATTTTCTTAAAGATAGGCAGTAGATTTTAAAGAACTAGCAAGCATAAAATAGCCTTGTTATCAAGTTTATTAGATTAATAAAGTTGAAGATTAGTAAAATATACCTTGTTGCCTGTGGGTAGCATTTTCGGAGAGGATTGTCATGTATGAAGTTAATGTGTGTGTGTGTGTGTGTGTGCGTGCGTGCGCGCGTGCACGCATGCGCGAGTGTATGGCCGACCCAGCGAGGGCAGCAATTCCAACAGCCCAGAGGGCACACGCAGTTGGGGAGAAGGCAGGGCACTCTAGCAAGCACCTTCTTGTTCTGTGTTAACCTGCTATCATTGCCATCACAGATAGCAGATTCTGGCTTCTTTGGACTTTCTGGATGGACTCAATACCAGCAATATCCAGAGAAGTTTCAGGCTTTAGGTCTGGATTGGGACTGTGGAGGCATCTGCTTTGGGGGTTAGGAAACTTGTTTTCTCCCTGTTTGGCTTGCAGATGGCCATTGTTGGCTTATGTTATATATGCCAACCCAAGGCTTTCTTCTTGAGAGAGGAATGCCCAATACCATCATCTACCATTTTTACCTACATACCTGACATCTCTGTGTTTCCTTTTTTATTCCTGATATTTGGGGCTTTGTTTTTTAAATTTTTTAATTGGATTTTTGCAAATTTCATGTGATATATTTTGACCATCTCTTTCTCTTGCTATATATAAAGGCCTGTAGAATCAAACTTGTATCCGCAAATGTGGCATGGCTCCATCCCCTGGAGTCTGGTCAGCCTAGGAACCACCCTCTTGAAGAAGACAGACTCTCCCCCCTCCAGTAAGACAGGCAAAACAGCTGTGCTCTTTTTTTTTTACTTTTTGTTTTTTTATTGAGATCTCAAGTTTTATACCTGAAGTACAATTTCTCAGGACTTACTATTTATTTATTTCTGGTTTTACTTTCCTTTTGGATGCTTAAGGCCACACAGCCCAGATTAACCAAGGTTTTTATTTTCTCAAGATCAGTTGAGGATCTGTTCCTCAAGAGTCACTCAGGTTTTTTTGAGGGGGGAGGGAGCCCTTAGTTCTTTTTGGTTTTTCAATCATCAGTTCCATCCACTGGAGGACAAAGTCTGGACTTGCTAGACCAGGCTTCCCTTTTTGAAGCATAAGCATATTTTCTACTTTATAGACTGGACACTGGCTGAAGTCCCATTAGTGGATCTCTAAGACCTCCCTGCACAGGAAGACTGGTGACTCACATTTGCAGGACATTTCAAGAGATGCCCCCATGCTTAGTCCCCTGGGACTTAGTTGACCTCTGAGGGCAAGGAACAAAGTTATCCCTTAAGACCCTCAGGCAAATTGGTATGGGCATTAAGTTATGGTCATTAAGCATCCAGAAAGGCTAAGTTACATCAGCCTGATACTTTTAACTACTGTATAATATTTTAGAAAAGGCTTGGACAAAATCTCAAGCAGCCTTGTATAAGGAATATTAAGAAGCACTCCCATAAAATAAATACTCTGGTTAGACATGTCATGACAAACTAGTTTTTTCTACATTCCTTTGATCTTATATTACTCTAAAATATGCATATATATCCTCCATCCATATATCAAAAATTCTTAACTCTGAAAATAAATGGTAGCTTAGTTCTAGAACCTGTTAAGGGATTCCCAATATAAGAGCACAGTTGTTTTCAGATCACAAGGAATATAACATTAACATTGCTCAGTTTGCCTTACAACTAAGTAATTGGTGCTAGCATCCACAGATGAGGGATACCATTCATCATTTGCTTTTTTCTGGGACTGTGTTACTTCACTTAACATGATATCTTCTAGTTCCATCCATTTACTTGTGCTTCAGGTGGTCCTGAGAAATCCCCAACCTAAGCTCTGTGCACTCCATATGGTTTATTTCTAATGGGCTTTAGTGTTAGTTACCCCTCCTCTACCCTGCTCTCCCGTTCCCTGCCCCAGTTAACCCTTCCTACTCCATTACTCTCCTTCCCCCTTTACATCACTTCATTCTACCCCCCCTTTTCAAAACTCTCTTACCCTTACTCATGGCCAATTATTAGTTTCCTGGCCTTTCTGGATTTTCCAACTGAAACAGGAATATCCAAGCATTCATTTCATTTTGATCTCTGAACACACCAGTAGAGCAGGTGTGTTCCAACATGCCACTCCGTCCTGTCTTCTTGGTATCCTATGTGAGAACAAGTCAGTTGAACATCATTTCCTGTATGACTTTGCCCAGTTGTCTGATTTGAATACTTTATCTTTGGTTTTCAGCAGTTTGTATATAAAACACCAGGGCGAAACCTTCTCTGTGGGCTGTGCATGATGTACCTTCTTTGTAGGTCGATTAGTTGCATTCTCTATTATAGCTCCATGAGGTTCTTATTTTAATTTTTAATTACACATATATGCATGTGTATCTGAGTGTGAATTTGCACATGTGAGTGCAGGCATTCATAGAGGTCAGAAGAAGGTGTTATATTCCCTTACGTTGGAGTTACAGGTGGCTGTCAGCTACCTGGTGTTGGTGCTAGGAACTGAGCTCTTGTCCTCTGCAAAAGAAGCAAGTGACCTTAACCACTGAGCTATCTCTCTCATCCTGAGCTTCTTGAATCTGTTTGTAGGTTTATGACTTTCACAAAATTTAAGATATTTTCTACCATTCGTTTTAAAAAAGATGTTCCCCACGCTTCATTTTCTCCTCCCCATGTGATAGCTCAGTAACACAGTGTCAGACTTGCAGCATTCTCATACTGGTCGCTGAGGCTCTATTCCTATTTCTTTCCCTTTTTTCCTCTCAGTTGTTCTAATTGGATAATTTCTATTGTTTTTAACCACCTGAATTTATTGGCTCTTTCCTTTATCACTCCCATTTCTATATATAGTTTATCAAATTCATTTTTACTTTAGTTATTCTACTTTTAGTTCTAATTTTTTATTGCTCTTTCATATAGTTTGAGTGCTATTTTATATGAACTGTTGCTCATAGAGTAATGTACACAGACACATTTCAAGCAAATTTGCTCCTACTTCGCAGAAGATAGTTTTAGTTGACGCTGTAAGTCTTTGCACTGTTTTTCCTAGGATGTATCTTCTCAGAATTAGTGTCTATTGAGTGCTTTTTCTCAAGCAAGCAAACAATCTGAGATTTTTCATATGCTGAATAATTCTGAAGTCAATCTTGGGCATTTTGAACTATGTTATAACACAGTGTGTCTTATTTAAATCTATGGAGACTTTGAAGGTTTGGTTCTGCCAGAAAACATCCTGTTTAGATTCAGAACACAAATTCTAAATGGGCTTTTGTAGTCTGAATGTTTA
The DNA here is from genome assembly GCA_009823505.1 of Rhizomys pruinosus. Lineage (NCBI taxonomy): Eukaryota > Metazoa > Chordata > Mammalia > Rodentia > Spalacidae > Rhizomys > Rhizomys pruinosus. The sequence goes on along the minus strand of VZQC01005193.1, from coordinate 84,810 downwards.
TTCCAGTTCTACAATCTTACTGCTCTATTCAGATCTAGCCCATATTTAAATCGTCAAAGAGCCATTCTGGGATCTGACCAGGGCCTATCTCAGAGTTGGTTATGGGTCTGGGGTTCTGTCAAATATGACAGGGAGGTTAGTATCTAGAATATACAAAATACCAAAAAGCTAAATATTGATAAACAAACAGCCCAATTAAAAATTGGGCAAGGAACAATTCTCGAAAGATGAAATGGAAATAACTGAGAAGTAATTTTTTTAATGTTCGGCTTCTTTTTTTTTTTTTTTTTGGTATTTTTGAGACAGGGTCTCCCTTTAGTCCCAGCTGGCCTGTAATTTACTCTGTAGACCAGGCTGGCCTTGAACTCACAGAGATCCGCTTGCCTCTGCCTCTGCCTCCCAAGTGCTAGGATTAAAGGCATGTGCCACCATGCCCAGCTGAATGTTCAGCTTCTTTAGCCATCAAGGAAATGTAAATTAAAGTACTTGATATCTCAGTCAGGATGGCTAAGATGTAAAACGATGTTGATGGATGCTGGTGAGAGTGTGGGAGTGCAAACTAATCAGCTTCTATAGAAACCAGCGTGGAGCTCCCCAAAACCAGACATGAATCTACCACACAGTCCAGCTATCTACTACAGAGACACTTGCTCATCCATGCGCATTGATGCTCCAGTCACAATATCCAGGAAATGGAAACAACCTAGATGTCCATCAACTGATGAATGAATAATGAGAATATGGTACATTTGCACAATGGAATATTGTTCACCTTTTAAGAAAACAAAATTATGAAATTCCCTGGCAAATGGATGGAATAATCATCCTGAGGAAAATAACCCAGACCCAGAAATATAAATGTTGCATGTTCTCTCTCATATGTGCATGTTAGCTTCGAATCTTTCAGTATGGGTATTTCAATAGGAAAATCTATAGAGGTCGGGAAACTAATTAGTGATATGGATCAGGGAGCTTCCTGGGAGGGGGGATAGTGAGTAGTGATATAAAAGTGAGAAGAGGAGTAACGGAATAGGAAGGATTAAACGGGGAAGGGGATGGAAAGACAGGGTGGAGGAAGGAAGATGTTAGAACTAACAAACACTAAATAAAGCCTTTTGAAAAAGTCATATGGAAACCTACTCTTATAGAAGCGTCTTAAATATATATATATATGTACATGTATTTAAAGAGTATAAATGGAGTTACTCTATAATGGCTGGCAGGAAGTTCCCCTGCTGATACCACAGCCTAGCAAATAAGAATCGCAATGCCAGGAATGGACTCCTTTTGGAGTTGCTGACCAGGGAGTTCCCATAGACCTTTAGACAATACTGGCTATTGGAATTGTTCTTGGTTGCTCTCCAGGACTTGATTGTAAGACCTTACTAATGAAGACATTATAGAACTGAGTTGTAGAATAAGTTGTAGAATGTGAGCTGTGTAGGGAGGTGGTGTTGGATCTGACAGGAGATGGGGGAGGGTCTGAATATGATCAAAATACATTGTATAAACTTATCAAGGAATCAGAAAAGTATTATTTTAAAAATTCTAAATTATTTTCCTCAGGATGATTATTCCATCCATTTGCCAGGGAATTTCATAATTTTGTTTTCTTAAAAGGTGAACAATATTCCATTGTGCAAATGTACCATATTCTCATTATTCATTCATCAGTTGATGGACTCTGATAAAAACGGTAATGCATCTGAGTTAAATGTAGATATAATTCGCTGTTGTCCACATTTGTTTTACACAAAATCTGTAGAGCAATAACTTTGGGATTGGCACATACAAATGTTCTCTATAATTTCTCTGTTGTACAGTATCACCTTGTAGCATTCTCTTTAAGATGATTTAATGTAAAAATTAAGTTTGCTTCCCAAGTTAATCATATATAGTCACCCAAAACAACATGGGTGAATTTGATGAAATCTGTGCCTTGATTCCACCCTATAGTTATGTATAATACAACTGTCTTCTGGAGACTCATGGGTTAAAAAAA
>VZQC01005193.1:64449-81583 GCA_009823505.1 Rhizomys pruinosus | reverse complement strand
AGAGAGAGGACAGTTTTACTTCTCATCCACCTGTGCCCCTTTTCTAAGCCTAGGGAACAATCTGCGGAAGAGGGGGCATGGTAGAATGTAAAGGCTGCGATTGGGGTGAATGGTGAAACTACAGCGATGTAGTCTGGACACTCATGTGAGCAACTTGATTGAACAAACAACCTGTCACCCCCCAATGGATGGTGGGGCTGTGGGGGTTTGGGCACAACAGCCTGCAGATTAGTTTTGCACGAAGGATGCTTGTACTCATGGATTATCACTTATAGCTAAAAAATGAAAAAAAAAAACAGAGAAAGATGCAGGACAGTTACGGCAGAATACATGATCTGGGATGGGGTGGGGGTGGGGGGGAAGGCAAAGGGAAATATGCCTGATCTGAATTGGAAAATGATGTACGAAATGCACAAAGCATCAATAAAAATTAAATTAAAAAAATTCTAAATAAAACAGATATTAAGATCTTGGTCCCAGGGATTCTGATTCAATTTTTTTGAAATTAGAGAAGAACCAAAGTTTGTTTGTTAAGTTTATTCTCATGATTAAAATTGAAAACTTACATTGTCAGTGAGAAACCCAAGGCCAGACCTTTTATTTTATAACCTATTGGTGCTTTTGATTTTATTGTTCTTTGCCAGACACTCTGCTGGATCTTTTCAGAGCTAACTTTGTAGAGAATGGTTAAGAGTTCTTACTCTAGAATGAATTAATTTGGATCCTGAATGAGTTCTTCAATAGTTTACTCAATCTTCAAGCCTTGTTTTTGCATGCAGATGATGAGGCTGATAAGAAAGCCTGCACTAAAGAAGCGGAAATATTACATGGCAGAGTTTTTTTCCAGACAGGCTCTCCATGTAGCCTCAGATGAACTTACTATCTAGACCAGGCTTGCCTTGATCTCACAAAGATTCACGTGCCTCTTCTTCCCAAATGCTGGGATTAAAAACATGTGCTACCATGCTCACCTATGAAATAATAAATTTAAAGCACACATTATAATGCTTGTAATATCGTAATGTCTGTTGCAATGACAAGATAGACATCCTCTATTATCACCACTCACATTGTGCAGGTGAGAGATGTAAAGTTCATGAATATTAAGCAGCATGTGCAAATATTCATGTCAATCAGACCCTGAAACAAGTGATGAAGCCCTTTGAGATGGGACAGCTGGAAATGTGAAAGAAGACCCTTTAAAATGGAAATAATGGACTGGAGAGATAGCTCTTTGGGTAAAGGCAAGTTGTCCTCTGACCTTCACACATGGGCCACAGTACTGTGCACACACACACACACACACACGGACACACACACGGACACACATGTGTACATGCCATGGTACTGTGCACGCACATGCACACACACACACACACACGGACACACATGCATACATGCCATGGTACTGTGAGCACACACACACACACGCACACATTAAATAAATATAATTTTAAACCTGAAATCATTCAAATGTTGCTTTGTCTTTATAGAAAAATAAGATAATCCAATTCATCTAAAATGTGCATGAGTAACCATGAAGGGGCATCTTTTCTTTTAGGAAGCCCATGTTGTAACCTCTGGTTAGAGTCTGCTGTGAAAAGAATTAGTTTATAAACTTTAGTTCCACTTTTCTGTACTTTTGCCTGCTGGTTAAGGAAACAGAGATCAAAGAAATCACAAACTTGTCATTTCCTGTCTGCCTCTTTGAACTCAAGAATAATGGTGTGTGTGTGTGTGTGTGTGTGTGTGTGTGTTTGTGTGTGTCTGTGTATGTGTATGTGTGTGCCTGTGTCTCTGTGTGTGTGTCTGTGTCTGTGTGTGCTTGTTTATTTCTATGTATACTTGTATGTGCTTAAGTGTATGTGTATCTGTTTGTGCTTCTGTGTGTGTTTGTGTGTGCCACTGTGTATATTTGTGTGTACCTCTGTATGTGTTTGTGTGTCTCTGTGTATATCTGTGTGTGCCTATGTGTGTGTTTGTGTCTGTGTCTCTGTGTGTGTTTGTGTGTGCCTCTCTGTGTATGCGTTTTAGTTCTTGGACAGGGTGCATATAGATTTAAGGTCATTTATAGAAACTCCAACTTGAATGGTCGTTAGACATATAATTTATGTGCCTGTGGCGTGTACAGTGTGAGACAGTATTTGTAATCCATGCACACTGTTTTATTACCTAGTAAATTTTAAATTAACTGGGATCTTCTCTTGGGTTTCCTAAATTAAAAGCTTCAAATGATATTTTAACTTATTTGGTTCCCAAAATGTACATTTAATTTTATTTTTCCCTTTCTATTTCTTTCTTTACTACCACTCTTCAAAAAAAGGAAAAAAAATATGTTTTTCTACTAAGCAGAAGAGGTGCTGGTTCCTCCCTAAAGGAATTCTATGATTATCCTTTGCTTTTTGAGAGTGAGGACTGGTGTCTGACTCTTACATTTCGTCTGACAGTGTACTCGTAGGTAGCTCTTTGGAGTTCTTTATTCCATCATGCACCATTATCCACATCACAGGCACAACCTCTAGGATGAATGTAATGTGCCTTTTAAACCCAGAGTGTTGAAATATTCACAAGCTGTGAGCATTCGCTCAGTCTGTATGTGGCAGGGGAGGAAGGTAGAGGAGACTAGGTGATATCATGAGGGTGAAGAACGGCTAAGTATCTGGGGGGAGGAGGTGATTTTGGAGTCTCAGATGGTAAATGTCAATATTTTCCAAAATTCAAATTTAACATTCAGAACAAGTCTAACTTCTGTCACATCTTTCTGGAACACTGGCAAGCTCCTGATTTAGTCATTTCTAATTTTCAGCCGTCAGATGGCATTTTCCCTTCTCTGTCACTTGCCCCTCATAAGTCTCAATCTTGCAGTTTCAGCTTTGGCAGACAAGGGACTCTCACGATCAGCTGTATCTGATGAAGGCATGCCACAAAGAGTTGTTGGCGGGATGGCCCAGTAAATACCTCCCTCCCCTGGGGAAACAAGCGCAGATGCCAAGTGAGTGGAATGAGGGTTCTTAGAGACGATCCGTGACATGGTTGTAAATTTTCTTGGAAAAGGTTGTGTAGGAAGCAGTAAAGAAAATTCTCAGCTCTGAACTGTACCCAACTGTGTGCAGAGTGCGTAAGAAGTGGATTTGGCTCTAGAAGCATAACACCTCTGGAAGGAAGGCGCTCTGCGCAGAGGTTAGGGTAGGAAGAGCGGCTTCGTATGAGCACCAGATTGTTTTAGAAGAAATGCAGACGTGCCAAGTTGGGTTTTGATTTTCATGTTCTAAAAGTATAACATGGTAGGCTAGAAGCAGTTGTGTCTGGAAAGGAAAAGACAGATGTCCTCAGTGGATCCCAACCACGCTCCTGTGGATTTCCCACTCTGCGCTATTTGTCTTGCCAATTCTACCTTTTATAGCAGAGAATATGGAGGAGGTCTGGAAAGTTGGAATGAACTAGATTCAGTCTTGGGCCTCCTATTTACCAGCTGATAAGAGATATAGTTATTCTTTGAGCTTGCTTCTTCATTTATTGAACAAGAGAAAACAGATGGCGTGGTGGGGCACACCTGTAATCTCAGTACAGGAAGCTGAGCATAGGATTGGACTGTGAGTTTGAGGCCAACCTGGAACACACAGCAGACAGGCTGACTCAAAGAACAGAAATAAAACAACACAGGAGAGAGCTCAAGTTTTTTTTTTTTTATTAATTTTATTTATTTCCATATGTGTATGAACGTACTGTCTGCATGCAGGTCTGTGCACCCGTGTCGTGCAATGCCGCGGAGGTCAGAAGAGGGTCTCGGATTCCCCTGGAACTGGAGTTCTCCTGGAATTGGAGTTTCAGACGGTTCTCGGCCGCCATGTGGGAGCTGGGGATCGAACCCGGGTCCTCTGCAAGAGAGGTCAGCGCTCTTAACCGCTAGGCCATCTCTTCAGCCCGAGAGCTCAAGTTTTAAGGCAAGGCACTATAGGGATAAACCAGCCATTCAAAAGTTATTACGATGTTTATGAGTTAGCATTTACCCTGCCTTCTTTTTTTTATTATTTTTTTAAATTTCTGTATGTGTAGGAATGTACTGTCTGCATGCAAGTTTGTGCACCCGTGTCGTGCAATGCCGCGGAGGTCAGAAGAGGGTGTCAGATTCCCCTGGAACTGGAGTTCTCCTGGAATTGGAGTTTCAGACGGTTCTCAGCCGCCATGTGGGTGCTGGGGATCGAACCCGGGTCTTCTGCAAGAGGGGTCAGCACTCTTAACCGCTAGTCCATCTCTCCAGCCCCAGCATTTATTCTGCCTTCTTTTAATATATATGTTATTGATATTTGTACATTTCATACAATATGTCATATTTAGATCCCCACTCCCATTTGTACCCCCCATTGCCTGTTCACAGGATTTCATGCATTCAGTCATATATGTCAAGTTTGTGTACCCAGATGTCCCTCAGTGTGAGTTCATCCACTGGACACTGGTCAGCCTATCTAGCATCACCCCCTGAAAAAAAGGGCTCTCCCTCACCAAGCAGTGATCTGCCAATGGTTCCTCAGTCAAGGTTGGGGCCTCCTGCCCATTTCCCCAGTTCTATGCCAAGTTTTCTCTGATTGGGTCTACATGGGTCTTATGCATGCTGTCTGTTACCATTGCTGTAAGTTCATATGAGCAAGTTTCCAGAAGCCTGGAGGTCTCTGTTTCCTTATGAAGTACTTACATGGCAAGCCCCTGACTGACTGAGCCATCTCTCCAGCCTGTGTTAGCACTTAAGACAGTGTTGAGCTCCAGTGAGATGGCTCAGCAAGTAAAGGCACTTGCCACTAAGCCTGAGGAGCTGGATTTGATTATTGCGCATCCTTCAAGGTTGAAGGAGGGAACTTATTCCCTCAAGTTGTCCTCTGACCTACACATACATGCTGCAGGATGCAAGGCCTGCTCCTCCAACAGACTCAAAAATAAACAAATAGATAAATATATATGTCACTATTTTTTAAAACTTTGAAAACCATATATTTAAAATATATGCTGATAAGACTGGTTAATGGCAACAATAAGAATGTGTAATGGTAAACATTTATTTAACACTGGTAATATACCAGGGACTCAAGTAATACAGTAGCAGGAACTCCACTGAACACTCTTCATGAGTCTTCTCTTCCGCTTATCACAGCAGTCTGAGGAAACAGCTTCAGAGCACAAATGGCTGTGCTAAGACTAAAAATGTATTTTTAGAGGATCCCTATTTTCCCAAAGAGAAAACTGAGAATCGTGATGATTGGTTCTCTCCCTCTTTTATTTGTCCGTTCATTTCATATCTGAATTCATGTATCTAATTTTCTAAATAAAGATGTCAAGCCCTCTAAAGGGGGACACATATCTCTCCAGGCCCCTGGGATCCTGGTAATGAATGTTTGAATATATTTTGATCAGTAGCTCTTAACGGGAGATGATCTTGCCACTTAGGGCATTCGGTGATGTCTGGAGGTGATTTTGTTTGCTGTGATAGCTGAAGCTAATGGTATCTATGGATTATAGGCTTAGGGTACCAGTCAGCATCCTACAATATGTGCAACAACTCAAGTTTCAATGTCATGATAGGTCAACGATGAAGCTCAGGAAACTGCAATTCAGATAAATAAGAAATAGATGAATAAAGCAATACATGTGTTGGGCTGGGCTCCAGAATGCAACTCCATGCAGGCTCCATCCAGTCACCAGAAGATGTAGGCTCTCATCCTTTTCCAATTCCAGCCTCAGAATCATCCCTTGGGACTCCAGTCCCTTTGGTGTTGAGGAGTTATATTCCTTCATTAGTCAGATGATTGTGATTTGGTAAGTTTGATAATAAAAGGGTTTTTTAGTAAAATAAAACTACTTTGTTGACAAATCTTTAAATTCAAATAAACTTTATTCTGTTCCCTGCTCATACAAATCGAATCAAAATCCCTGAAGTTGAGCCCTAAATATCTGGAACAACATGTTCTGGAAACCTATGTAACCTATCAACGTGGTTAAACATTTGGACAAAAAGGCACAGAGCTGTTATTTTATGGTTATGAAAAGTTAAAAGTTAAGGCCAGGCCTGGTGGTGCACTCAGGGAGCAGAAGCAGAAAGATCTCTGAGATCAAGGCTAGCCTGGCCTACATAGTGAGTTCCAGGCCAGCTGGGGCTACAGAGAGACCATGACTTAAAATGCAACAAAGCAAAACCATAAAAAGTTAAGTAGTAAACAGTAAGTAACTACAGAAAACATCAGAACTCTGAGTATTACTAACCTAACCCATCTATGAGTTGACCAATGTTTTGTTGTAGTTTGGCCAGGGCTTCTGCATCCAAAATCCAGAAGTGGCCACTGGTACAGAGGGAATAGCCCCAGAGACACTCACTAGTTCAAGCACAAAGAGAAGAAAAGTATTAAACCTTTCTCAGCTACATATCGTGACATATTACACAAGAACAGCTAAACAGCAGCAAAAATAAAAACAATAGAAATTCAGATTATATTAATTAATCTTCTTTCTGATATGACACCAAAATACTCAAGACAATTCATTTATAAAGAGAAAAGGATTTATTGAGTTCACAATCTTGGCAGCTCAAAGTCATGATGCTTATATGGGCTTAGTTCTAGTCATCTGGCAGAAGGTGGCATGTCATGAGCACATATCAGCGAGAACATTCACACCACAGATTAGAGGAGAGAGGAGACTGAGAAGAGAGAGAGAGAGAGAGAGAGAGAGAGAGAGAGAGAGAGAGAGAGAAATGGAGAGAGCAGAGGAGAAAAGAAAAGAGGAGACAGGATGGGAGGAGAGAGAGCAGGGGAGGAGATAAGAAAGAAAGAAAAAGAGGAGAAAGCAGAGAAGAAAGGAAAGAGAGAAGAGGGGAAGAGGAAGATTACAAAAAGAGGGGGAGAGAGAAAGAAGAGGAGACAGAGGACAGGCAGGAGGGGAGAGAGAAAAGAGAAAGAGAGAGAGGAGAGGGAGGGGGAGGGGGAGGGGGAGGGGTGAGGGAGAGGGAGAGGGAGAGGGAGAGGGAGAGGGAGAGGGAGAGGGAGAGGGAGAGGGAGAGGGAGAGGAAGAGGGAGAGAGAGAAACAAGATCCCCAAATCCACAGTCCGATGCAAGCCCTGTGACCTCAGCACCCTCCACAGGACACAATCTATTTGAGTTTTTACCACCTCCCAGCAGCTCAACTATAGTGACATCCTTCCTTCGAAGACCAGACAAGCTGAGGATCCCAGCAAGCTCAATTCTGGGCCTGCTCTAGGAACTTTACTTATTTATTTATTTATTTATTTATTTATTTATTAGTCTTTTTGAGACAGGGTCTTCCTGTAGCCCCAGCTGCCCTGGAACTCACTATGTAGACCAGGCTGGCCTTGAACTCACAGAGATCCACCTGCCTCTGCCTCCCAAGTGCTAGGACTAAAGGTGTGTGCCACCATGTCTAGCTTCTAGGAACTTCTTAATGTTCTATATTTTGCACCTGACTCATTCTCTATCTAAACTACTAGTTATTTTGTTTGCCTAAATCATTCATATATTTAAGAAATCCTTAATGATTTTTTCATAAAGCAGAAAATAAATAACAGAAAGAGAATTATCAAGTTAACATTTCTAAAATTCTACACTTCCTGTATCAGTGTTTCTTCAGCAGGCAACTATTTTTCTGCTAAGAATGATGGATATAGCATAGAAAGCCATAAGCAAGTAAAAACAACCTTTGATTTGTTTGGTGTGGGGGAACGGGGGAATGGGATCTAGAGAGAAACCAGGGTACAGGTTATGGAAGATATTCAATTCATTTTAACATTTAAAGGAAGAAATATACAACTTTGATGAACAAATAGGAAAATAAGGACTATATTAGATCATATAACACAAGAAAATGAGGAAATGGCAGAAAGAAGCTGGAGGAGAGAGGGAGAAAAGAGGAAAGATAGAGGCTCACAAAGGAAAGTTGGAGGGACAGATGAAGGCCAGCCTTTTAGCCCACTGAGCAGCACTCTGGACACCGCTCCCTGCCATTTCCACCTCATGTCCTGCTTCCCCAAAGCTTCGCCAGTACTTACTATTTAGCAAAAATTCTGGGCTTTCTGGTAGGGCAAAATGAGATGAATGACCTGTTAAGGTCTTGGTGTTTTGTTGAGTTTTCCTTGCTACAGGAAGTCAGATTATTCTCCCCCCACTTGCTAAGCAGTTTCCCCGTGCCCTCCTTTCCAAAATATCATCATTCATGACTAAAAAATAAATGAGCCTGTTATTTCAAGTGTTGGTTATTTTATCCAGCAAGCTAATGATTTTTTTTTTGGTGTTTTTGAGACAAGGTCTCCCTGTAGCTCCACATGTCCTAGAACTTGCTCTGTAGACCAGGTTGGACTTGAACTCACAGAGATCCGCCTACCTCTGCCTCCCAAGTGCTAGGATTAAAGGCATGTGCCACCATGCCCAGCTAAGGATAAATTTTAACATGTGATTACAAAGGGGAGGGGTATAAAGCTGACTAGCATTTCAACTTCAGAATTTAAAATGGTGAGGAAGCAATTATAATATAGCAAAAAAATAATATTGGCTTATGTTAGAAGAAATTTTTCAAAAAAAAAAAGAAAATTTTCAGACATGGAGTTTAGTCTGTTTGAAAGTTTCTACCAGATTATGGAGCGATGGCTCAGTAGTTAAGAGCACTGGCTGCTCTTGCAGAGGACCTGGGTTTGAGTCTAAGCACTCACATTGCAGCCAACAACCATCTGTAATTCCAGTTCCAGGGGATCTGATGCCCTCTTCTGACCTCCATAAGCATTACATGACATGGTTGCACTTACATACAAGCAAGTAATACACCCATCCATATAAAATAAAACTCAATAAAATATTTTCACATTTCTAGCAAATTAATCACTTTGCTGTTTCATTATTGGACATTAAATATTTGAACACATAATTTCATTATTAAAGACTTTTTATTTGTATGTGTGTCACCAAGTCAAAATGCCTTTGGCCAGCTTATTTAGCCTTTCAAGATTCTGACAACAAGCCATTCCAAAATAAGACATGATTTTATGCTCACGATGCATGTACAAGGTCTGAAAAGAATGGTGCAGAGATCAGACAATTCTTTGAGGGGAAAAAGTGGTCTGTGTATCTTAGAATCACAGTGTAAAAAACGGTGAAATGCTTTCAGAAAATTATCCACTTTTTATTGTATCACGAATCTAATATTTTTATGCTTTTATTGATGCTTTGTGTATTTCAGACATCATTTTTCAGTTCAATTTAGACATATTCCCCTTTCCCTTCCCCCCAGCCCACCCCAGATCATGCATTCTGCCATACATGTCCTGCATCTTTCTCTGTCTTTTTTTTTTTTGTATGTTTGGGAATTCACATTTTCCTCCTTCAATTTTATATTTCTCTAAAATATGAAGACATACTTTTCACCCATACACAGTAATTACAGAGTCTGAAAGTAAGCGGTGGGTCATGAAACTAAGAATGAACTTATTTCTCTCCTTCCCAGCACTTCCTGGTAACCGAAGGCTGAAAGTATATGCTCTTGCAGAGGACCCGGGTTTGACCCCCAGCACCCACGTGGTGGCTAAGAGCATCTTTAACTCCTGAGCCAGGCATGGTGGTGCACGCCTTTAATCCTAGCACTTGGGAGGCAGAAGCAGGTGGATCTTTGTGAGTTCAAGGCTAGCCTGGTCTACAATGTGAGTTCCAGAACAGCTGGGGCTACGGGGAGACCCTGTCTCGAAAAGACAAAAAAAAAAAGAACATCTTTAACTCCAGTTCCAGGGGAATCCGACGCCCTCTTCTGACCTCCACGACATTGCACAACACAGATGCACCAACCTGCATGCAGACAGTACACTCATACACATAAAATAATAATAAAAAAATTTTTTTAAAGTATATGTCATTGCTCAACTGGGAAATGGTGGGGTGGTTCTAGGAAAAGTTCCTTGCCGTCACTTACTCCCTCACAGCCACCATGGAAAAGAAGGGCTTTGTTGTGTATTTTGACCAGAATAGATAATTAAAAACATCTATCAGTAGTAGCAATAAAGAGCATGTAAGTCATGAGCGACAAAGCAATGTTTCAGTCAATAAGGAACCATGAACACAGCAGCAATCCCCTAAGTTTATATTGGAACTGAGATGTTCCTATGACATAATGGTATGTTAATGTCATAGTGCAAGGCACCACTTTAGTCTATGCTGATGTAATCAATCACTTCCCAGGTAGTTATGCAAAGGTATGGCAAACAAACTGTATACATATACAATCCTCAATAATGTAATAAATGTCACTAGCTTATGTATGTGGAATACTATATTTCTATTATCATTTTAGAATATATTTCTTTTTTTTTTTTTTTTGTTTTAGGTGTTTTAGAGGCCAGGATCTCCTGTAGCCCCAGTCTGTGCCTGGACGATCCTCTGTGACCAGGTAGCCTTGAACTCACAAGATCCGCCTGCCTCTCATTATAGCTTCATTTCTACTGATATGATAAAGTACCCTGACTAAAACACAATGGGGGTGAGGGAAGGGTTTATTTAATCTTACAATTCCAGGTTACAATCTATGATTTGGGGGATGTCACAGCAGGAACTCAAGCACAGGGATACAGCACATCCAGAGACCAGAGCAGAGAGAAAGGAATTGCAGCTGCGCTGCCTGCTTGCCTCCAGTGTGCTCAGCCCATGAAATAGTGCTGCCCACACTCAGAGAGACTCCTTCCACCTCAATTAACAATCAAGACAATCCCCCATAGATATGTCCCTGGGCCAACCCGATCCAGATAATTCCCCATTGAGACTTTCTTCCCAAGCAATTCTAAGTTGTGCTGGTTTGACTGTTAAAATTAACTAGCAGTTTCTTTTACTTAGGGGGGAAAAGCTCATTGTAAGCATGCTGTTTGACTCTGGCGGCCTCTTTCATCTCTGTTTGTTGGTTAGCATCCTTTCCTGGTGCTTGAGCTCATTTCATGCTGTTTCGTTCATTATGGACCCTGAGCATAAAAGTCCACCACTAATGTTGCTAGTGAGAGGTCACGTCGAGTGACTGACCTGGAAATCAAATCAAAAGTGATTAAGGGCTGCGAAGGTGGAAAATCAATAACGGTTATTGCTCTCCAGTCAGGCATAGCTCATTCCACAGCTATGATCCTGAAAAATGTGAGCCAATGGTTGGAAGCTCTGAAAAGATTTGATTTGGTGAAAGCAATAGAAATGTGAAGCTAGGTATGGCAATCCCAGAACTTGGAAGAGGCACGGGGATCAGGAGTTCAAAGTCATCCTTGGCCACATACGGAGTTCAAGGCCCACCTGGACAGAATCTCCTCTCTCTCTAGATCTCCTCTCATCGTCTCTCAAGTCCTCTCTCTCTCTCTCTACCTCTCCCCGCCTCTCTCTCTCTCTCCCTGTGTGTGTGTGTGTGTATGTGTGTGTGTGTGTGTGTGTGTGTGTGTGATTCTTTCTGACTCTGTGTGTGTGTGTGTGTATTTATGAAGAGCCCTTGTAAGATTTGGGGATACTTCCAACATCCAGGATTGAAGACCAGACAGGCAGAGTCACAACTCTCTGGAGAATAACTTAGTCTTGACCAAAGTAAAGTTCTATGGCCATGTTGAAGGAAAAGGCTGGACCCTTTTGCTGAGGTTATTGTGGTCCCAGGAGGTTTGAACTACTCAAAGGTATTCTTCATTATAAGATGTGATGGTGAGCTGTGAGTCTACCAGGGCTGGTGTGAGGCAGGTGAAGGACTTAGGGAAACTCTAGATGAACTGACCGTGGGAGAAAACTACTTGTCAGAGCAGAATTTTCAGCATAGAAATGCTTCTGGAAGTGGATGCCTGAACGGAGGTTCATCTATAACAAGGTGGAATCAGTACCCAGTTCAAGGCCTTTAAGTAAGAGTCTTCCTTAAGAACACTGTTGCAGGCTGTATGTTAAAACCCTTGGTGATCTGGGACAGTGAGGACCCCAGGGCCATCCAGCATGTCAACACACACACACACTGCCAGTGTTTTCCAGATACAGAAAGAGGTTGGCGGTAACTCAGCACCTCTTCCAGTTGTGCTTTTGAATTCTTATGCCAACGAAACAGACTACTGCTTGGAGAACCACCTGCCTTTGCTATTTTACTTGTGTTAAGTGTGCATATATAAGTGCACTCTATGATAGCTGCAAGGTGATGAAATTCCTTAATGATGCATTTCTCAGACTGTAACTCATTAAGTAATACATGACTATATATACTCTTACTCTGTGCCAGGCAGTATTCTAAGCACTTTCCATCTATCCACACCTCAGAGTAACCCCGTGAGACAGGGACTACTTATACTATTAGTCCCATTTGATAGATGAGTAAACCGAGGCACTAAGCTTTTAAGCCATGATGATTCAACGTTAGAACTCAGGGAGTCAGTCTAGCTGCCTCTAATGAATGCAGCCTTTTGATCACGGGGCTAGGTCACCTGCTTTCCTTTAAAGCTTGCCAGTGGCTCTAAATGCTACTTAGAAACTGTTGTTGTAAAGAAAGATGATATCATTAGCTTTTCAGGAAAATGGCTGGAGCTAGAAGATATCATGCTGAGTGAAGTAACACAGTCCCAGAAAAACAAATAATGAATGGTATCCCTCATCTGTGGATGCTAGTGCCAATTACCTAGTTGTAAGTATTTCTTGTGCTCTGCCCCTAGAGCTTTTGTCCAAGTAGTTGGGAGTGATGCATATTAGAAACAACAACAACAACAACAACAACAACAACAACAGAAAGGACTGCATCAAAGAACTGACTGGAGTGGTGAACTTCTGCTCAAAACAGTCAACTTCCACATGGAGAATATTGAGAAAGATTGAGAAAGAGATGAAAAGCATGTTTGGCAGAATACATGCGCTCTGGTGGGGTGGGGGTATAGGGTGGGAGGCACGGGAAAAAATGCTATCTGAAGCCCCCCCCCAAAATAAATAAATAAAAAAGAAACTGTTGTTGAAGTTATCTTGAGCTTGTTTTTAGGAGTTCAGGAGTCTGAAGCTTTGCTGTTCCGAACTGAGTTCTGTGTTAAATCACATCCCAGTATCTGAACATCCAACTGAATCTTTACAACTGACATGCTTGCTTGGATGCTTGAAATCAGTCACTGCCAACTCCTGACAACATTCTGCCCTACGAACACGCAGGTGACATCATGCTGGGCACTTGGCCATGCAAGGTCCAGATTACCTTCGGTATCTAAACCTCCATTTCTTCTCCTCCTTCAATTCTGCAGCACCATCCCATCTTCTAAGTTACTGTGCCACAGTGTTGATTTGGGCTCATTAAGTCTCTCAAATAAGACCTTGCCATCATCTCTATCTTAAGCCTGGCTCATTTGCCTGGGATTGTCTTCAAAGACCAATGCTGTCAGAATCTCTCTGGGGATCTGAGCAGAGGCACATGCATGGATGCTGGACTCTGCACATCGCAGGGCCACGACTCAGAGCCACAGTCTCTAAACACACACACACACACACACACACACACACACACACACACACACACACACACCACACCCCGCGCACACAGTTATCACAGGCTTCCTCCACTCCTGCTGGAAATGGAGCTGAGGAAACATTCAGAACTTGAGCTGGGCTGTTGCTAGTGAAGCTGGGATTTCAGGTGAGCAGTAGATGTGCAGAGCAGAGGCAATGACCTTTCTGATTTGCCGTGTTTTCTTTCTGCAGCTTGCACGGCAGGGACCCTGACATCAGAAGCTCTGATGGCCGGAGGCTGTGTTGGAGAGGAAAAAATTAAAGAGAGCCTGCCCTACTTCCAGAGTGTCTAGTAACCTATGTGCAGTGGGGAACCTGGGCAAGAATCTGTGGGCGAGTGACCTCTAGTGGCTGCAGCTGGGAGCTGCTCTGCCTGCTTTAAAGGCTGCAAGAAGGCGGAAGACCACACAGTGCAGGGTCTGGGTGTCCAGCCTCATCCTGGTATCAGGAAGGATTTAAAAGGACTATAAATAGGTAAACTTAAGGTGCTTATCCTCCAGCCTGAGGAAATAAAAAAATATATGGTTTCTCTATTGGATTGTTTTTGTAAGAATGTCTGAGGAGGAAAAGTAATTCCGGAAGCAGAGCCTAAAGGGACAAGAGGGACTTCGGGGGGCAACTGGAAGGTTGTGAGGATGGAGGGAAGCACACAGCCAGCAGGAGAAAGTAAAGTGCCTGATGACACAGAGCAGAGATTTCACACGAGGCTGCCGTACAGTGAGCCTGAATTCGGGAGCAGGGAGTGGAGGAGCCAGTTCTCTTGGGCATTTGCTATTTATCTATTTATGTATCTATTTATCTATTTATCTATCTATTTATCTATCTACTTATCTATCTATTTGTGGGAGGGCATGTGGGCATGCCTTGGCTCACCTGTGGTGGTCAGAAGAAAACTTGTGGAACTTGGTTTTCTCCTTCCATCCTGTGGGTCTTGACCATTGAGCTCAAATTGGTGACAGGTGTCTTTACCCCCTGACCCATCTCATCTGCTCTCTCAGGCTCTTGGAGGAAGCACCCTCCTTGGATCTGCACTGTGAAACCACCTCTGCAGCCAGCCTGGGTAACTCTTCCTGTCCCAAATATATAAATGACATGTTATTGTACCAATGACAACCACATCAGGGTTGTGAACTCAATGCCTCCCAGGGCCAAATAGTTGATGTCGATGTATGAGACAGACCACAAGAAGGGCTGTGGCATTTCAAAGATGCTAATTTTAATTTTCAGTTTCTTAGTAACATTGGCCAGTGTGATATCCAGAGTACAGATGGGTACAATAGAGGCTGTAACAAAAGAGGCTTGAGACCCCCTTCCAGCAGGCAGGGACAGCTCAGCTCTGGGAAATTGTTACAATCAAGAGCACAGGATTGGGCTGGTAAGATGGCTCCGTGGGTAATGGTGCTTGCCACCAAGCCTGGTGATCTGAGTTCCTGCATTTGATCCCACATGGTAGAAGAAGAGCACAACCCCTTCAGGTTGTCCTATGACCTCCACAAGCATGCTGTCACACACATATACATACATACATAGAAAAGACACAAAAAATAGATAACTGTAATTTAAAAAATTTCAAGAGCACAGGTCTGCTGCCAAATGTCCCAAGTACTCCATAGAAGCAGGGTTCTCTGGCACCACCTGGGACTGCTCCATGAATGCTGGGTCAGCTTTGTAGAAGTATCTGGACTTGTAGGTCTCACTGTATGAACTAAGATGTGGGATAATCAAGTTTTATTCACTGGTTCTTTGAGAACGTCATATTATGTATTTTGAGTTTAATTTTAGAAAAAATATTTAAACACTTTTGAATTAATAACTATTTTTTGACAATTCTTGTGGTTAGGGGAAAGATCTTGGCTTTAGTCACTGCATTTCTTTTTTATTAGAAATGTGTGTATGCTCGTGTGTATGTATGTGTGTTTATGTGTCTATGCGTAGATGTGTGGGCATGTCTGACTGTGTGTTTATGTGCATGTGTGTGTATTTATGTGTATGTTTGTCTGTGTGCTTTTGTATATGTGAGTATGTATCTTTTGTGTATGTATGTGTGTATATGTTTATGTGTGCATTTGTGTGTATGTGTATTATGTATATGTATGTACATGTATATGTGTGTGGGTTTGGGGGTATTTGTGAGTATGTGTGTGCACATATGTGTGTACATGTGTACATGTGTGTGTGTGTGTGTTGGGCGAGGGGTGCCCTGAGTCAGTCCAGGATCCTTTGCTGCTCTCCTGTTGACTGCCCCTAGAGAAGCACCTTTTTCAGTTCATTTTCTCATCAGTAAAACTGACAACCTAATTGGGGTCCTTCAAGCTCAAACACTCTGATTCCTAGCTTACTGCCTAGGTCTACAATTCTATGATTCTCTTCCACTGGAAGAGAATGTGTGTTTTGTTTGTCCTTCCTTTGCATAACGCTCAGCTGGAATTTCATCTGTGCACTAGCGCCCGTGATACTTGCAAGCAGGCAATGTGGCACAGCAACCATCATCAACCCAAGCCATGCAGTAGAATGAACTGTGATATCAATACTATGCAGTAGAATGAACTGTAATATCATGCAGTAGAATGAACTGTAATACCACAGTAGAATGATCTGTGATACCATGCACTCGAATGAACTGTGATACCAAGCAGTAGAATGAACTGTAATATTACGCAGTAGAATGAACTGTGATACCACGCAGTAGAATGAACTGTGATGCCATGCAGGAGAATGAGCTGTATGTGATACCACACAGCAGAAGGAGCCAGAGATCATTGCTACAGTGCAAGGCCAGGCCTTGTCCTGACAGTCCTGGAGATGGACACAGGGATAGCTGATTTTAAGGTGGAGGCAAGACTGAGATCTTCTGCTGTAGACAGAGGAAGGCTTTCTTCTTAGTCTTGATCAGACTGAGAGACCTGGGCAGTGCCAAGCGAGTGCCCAGAGGGGTGTGAGGGAAAAGGGAAAAAGGCAGTTCCCTATGTACACTTATAAGAGCACCTTTCCCCATTATCAACCAAGTGAAGAAAGCTAATATCTGTTCAGTCAGAATCTATGACTATACACAAAAGCTATGTTGCTCAATCTGGTCAAATGCTCCCATCAACCCTCTTTAGTTAGCTGGAGACTTGATGTTCCTGTGATAAGCTGACACAGTGGGCTAATAGGACAGGCTGACTCCTACTACACATCCAACCCATGACAACAGCCTGCCTTTATCTAACATGAAAGCTGGTTTGTTACAGATATTTTGCATTCATTCTGATTATTTTCATATATTGAATGTAAATCTTAATGACCTTGACTACTAAATTTTAGGCTGCTTTCTCCAATTCAGCACCCAAGACAATTGCCTCATTTTATCTCACTCTAATTCTAACCTTGAAAGTGGCTTTAAGGTCTCTGAATAACTTTTTTTTTTTTGCTGTAAAAGTTTTTTTTTAATTTAATTTTTATTGATGCTTTGTGCATTTCGTACATCATTTTCCAATTCAGATCAGGCATATTTCCCTTTCCCTTCCCCCCCACCCCCACCCCATCCCAGATCATGTATTCTGCCATAACTGTCCTGCATCTTTCTCTGTTTTTTTTTTTCATTTTTTAGCTATAAGTGATAATCCATGAGTACAAGCATCCT
>VZQC01005193.1:0-63445 GCA_009823505.1 Rhizomys pruinosus | reverse complement strand
TGTCTATTAGTCAATTAAAGAAGGCATTTTTACCAGTTTTATAAGAGATTACCTCTATAATAGTTGTCTCCAATTTACAGTTGGAGAACAACCTCATCATCGTCATATTTCTCCTTGTTCTATGGGGGGGAAGGCAAGAAAGTCTCTCATATCAAAACCTTTGTGGCACCTAGAAGGTATAAGTTTCATTAGGACTCATTATAAATAGTTGTTACATGTAGGATTCTTGGAACAAGCCAACCAATCAAGGTCTCGGCAACCACAGCATGATCTTCAGATGGAATACTCATCACCCATATTAACACCTATTGGAGTCACACTTCTTGCTGGGCATTTCACTATATCATGTCATTTAATCATAACCTTACGAAGCAGGCTCTGGCCTTAATCATCTTACCCATGAGTAACAGGAGGCTTAGGCTGGGTAACATGGTAAATGCTTAGCAAGAAGTGTGACTCCAATAGGTGTTAATATGGGTGACGAGTATTCCATCTGAAGATCATGCTGTGGTTGCCGAGACCCTGATTGGTTGGCTTGTTCCAGGAATGCTCATATTGTAGGTTCTCTGGGGGTGATCTCAACATCATAAACCATCTCCAACCAGGATTCTAGATTAGAGGTGTTCAGTCTCTTATACAGAACTCAGTCCAAAATATCCCGACATTTTCCGTAACCAAACACTGATTATGTATATATGTGTGTAGGGTGTGTGTAGTGTGTGTGTGTGTGTGTGTGTGTGTGTGTGTTAGTGTGCATGTGTGTATGTTTGTGTGTGTATGTGTTTGCGTGTTGCCTAATGGACACTGTTGCTATAGCTTTGTTATACATTTGGTTCTATGAAATTTTAGTTCTGAGTAGTTTAAAGAAAGAATTCTACAAACTTAAATGATAGGAGACCACTCGTCTGTATTTTCAAGGTATAATGATAGCAAGTTTGAGCTGGGGGGCTTGTTAGTAGAGATTCTGGTGGGGTGGGGTGCCTCCAGATCTGCACTTGATACAAGCTTTCCAACAGGACTGGCTGTGGGGCTGGATTGCTGGCCCAGTGAGTAAAGCACTCACCACACAGGGACCAGGGTTCAGACCCCCAGCTCCCACATAAAAGCAGGATAGGCATGGTGGCCCACCTGTAATCCCAGGGCTTGGGAAGAAGATGCTGTGGACGCCCAGAGCAAGCTGGCTGGCTAGGGCAGCTGAATCCGTGAGCTCTGGATTCAGGTGAGAGACCCTGATGAAAACCAGGTGGGAGCAACATAGGAAGACGCCTGTCTTCGGCGTCCGACATCCACATATATGTGTGCATGCACGCACACAATCTCCATATATATGTGTGCCCACACAAGTGAACATGTACACATACACACACACACACACACACACACACATACACAAACAAGTAAAATAAGAACAAAACTACATAATTTGTAGTTTTGTAGGCCTGGTACAAAACAGGCACAGAACTCCTTGTTAAATAAGTATTAACAGTTTCAAAACAGAAAATTTCTTTCTATGCCAAGCGTGGAGTCCTTCTGTGTCTACAGAGAGCATATATTCATGAAGGGCATCCCACTCCCAGGACAAGTCTAGGCTGTGCGTCCACACTTGTACTCTGTGTAACAAGGTAGAATCAGCCTTGTCCAGTAGAACTTTTAGAGAAAATGGAAATGTTCAATATCTGTGCTGTTGAACATGGAAGTTGCTGAGCTACATGTAAGTCCTGAGCACTTGAAGTGTGGCTAAAACTAAAGTTGACTTGAGTTGCAGTTAAACTGAAGTGGCCCACATGTCTCATGACTGCCATGTTGGAAGGCACAAGTTGGATGCCAACTTTCCCCAGAAGAACTGCTTCTGACATATTCTGAACCTATAAGGTGCTTTATATCCAGCAGGCATCATGAAGTCTTTTTTTATGCTTTAATTGATCTATTTAAATGTTTCTTCAATCTGACAGGTAATGCTGTTCCAAATAGTTCCACGAAAAAGAATTGGCCTGATCTGGGAAATAATTTTCTGCATTAAAAAAATTCTTCTTAATTGACTGTAGACAATATTGGCAATTCATATGTTAAAAGTTTCTTCTCTACTTTGAAGGGAGATGATTGACAGTCCTTAAGTGCTGTCTGTGTCTTGTAAGGCAGACTGACTGACATCCCTCCAGCAGAGACTTCCCAGCAATGTGGAATTCGACCTGCTCTCCCTGATGTTAAGGTTTTAGGTGTCTGGCTGCTCCTCAGGCATTTTTAACCCTCTGTGGGCAGACATCTTGTTTTGTGTCACTGGAAGGATCCTCTGACAGGAGGCCAAGGCGTAGGGCCATTGGGTCTGCTGTTATCACACAGTAGGGCATCAGCTCTGAAGGATTTCTTTCTTTCCTTTTTTTCTTTTTCTTTCTTTTTTCAATTTGTCCTGAGTGTAATATCCAAATTGTTGGTCTCCAGAGAGTTTTTTTCCGATTTCTAAATTCTGTTCAGGACTTCACACTTGGATTAGTTGGAGAGAGAAAGAGAGAGAGAGAGAGAGAGAGAGAGAGAGAGAGAGAGGAATAAAATAGCCAAATAGAAAAGAGAAGAGGTGGGAAAGGAGAAGGGAAGATGGAGGAGAGAAACAGGAAGAAAGGGAAGAGAAGACATGAAAGAAAAGGAGAGAGAAAAAGAGAGACAGAGAGAAGTTTAAAAAAATCGTCTCTCTGAGTTCAAAAAGAAGATGATGTCCGAAAGCCAGGAGATGGGGAATGTGAGAAGGAGCTCATTTAAGAGTTACAATCTGGAGCAGGGGTGATAGTGCATGCCTTTAATCCGGCAACAACTTCTAGGTAAGCTAGAGGCGCAGGAGGATCCTCGTGTAGTATCGAGGGCCATTAGTAGGCCTGGTCTTTAGCATAGACGATGTTCGGCAGGGTTAGCTGCAGGGACATCCCTGTCTTGCAAAAAAAAAAAAACAAAAAAAAAAAAAAAAAAAAAAAAAAAAAAAAGAGTTACAGTCCCCAAACCAAAGTTCAACAAGAATTTATAAGTGCCAAAGAAAACAGCCCTTGGTTTCTGTGAATGTTTTTCCTCTGAATCTACAGTTAGTTCAGGACTCTTGACATCAAAGTATAATGCTCAGGCAGGACTTAACATTCTCCGAATGGGTAATTGGTTGGCCATTCTAAGACATACTGCTTAGAAGCCTAACACCTGGAAACAGACTCAGGAATCTGTGGAAGAACAGTGGGGGAAGGTGGGACTGTTATGACTGTTTGATCAACGGGCAGCATTTGGAGAAAACAAATATTGCTAAATCTTTATAGTCTGTAAAGATAACCCCAGCTGGATGAAATATTTATGTGTTAAGCACAAACAAAACCTCAGAGTATAAAAGTCTTGGGGAAAGAGTAGAATTTGTGGGTTAGAAGTGCGCTGTGCACTGAACTTGGCCATGCCCTGCTTGGTCATTCTCCTGAATGGCTGCCAATGAGAGACAGACTCCACATCTACATCCACACCAGCACTTGACACTGTCTGGTCTCTGCTGTTCTACTGAGACGTAAGGTGGTAATTCATTACTGCTTTAGAATGCGGTTCTCTGACCATGAAAGATTTTGAAGATCTCTTCATATACTTGCTTGTTTGGAACATCTCATTTCATTTCTTTATATTCTTTACATGATTAGATACTGGTGCCTGTTGGTTTAGCCATTATGGAGATCATCTTCATCTTTGCTATCTATTAACTTTGTCTGTTTTCCTTTATTAAACAGGAGTCTTTCACCTGGGTACAATCAAGTTCATCTCCCACAGACCCATAAATGCCTATGGTGGTGGAGCGCTGGTGGTGAGAAAATATCCCTCACTGGGAGACTGGACTGATACGGTGCCATAGACACCATAACTGTGTTATGTGCCATAACTGTGTTATGTGCCATAACACAGTTCCATGGGGAACTGTGTTAGCTGCTGCCTCACTATTCAGATTAAATACTTGGAAGAGGCATCTTAGGGGAAGAAGGGTTTATTTCTGCCTGAAGTTCCATGGCAGAGTAAGCGTGACAGCAGGAACGAGAGAGATGGCTTCAGTGGCCAACCAGGAAGCAGAGAGCTCAGGATAAAACCAAAACCCCATAAGGCCCTGCATCTACCAGCTAGAGCCTGTCTCCCAAAACAGCACCATCTGCTGGGGACCAAGAATTCAGACCATGAGCCTGTGTCTGAGGGTCACTTAAGTTGGACAAGAAGAAACAAAACAACATTTGTTCCAACACCCAAAGGATATTCATATTCAAATACCGTAAGGACCGCACAGAAGTTAGAATAATGGGCCCAGTGCACACAGAGCATTAAGGAAGGATCTTTTTTTTTTTAATTTCTGTATGTGTATGAATGTACTGTTTGCATGCAGGTTTGTGCATCCGTGTCGTGCAATGCCGCGGAGGTCAGAAGAGGGTGTCGGATTCCCCTGGAACTGGAGTTCTCCTGGAATTGGAGTTTCAGACGGTTCTTGGCCACCATGTGGGAGCTGGGGATCGAACCCGGTTCCTCTGCAAGACTGGGTGGTGCTCTTAACCGCTAGGCCATCTCTCCAGCCCCAGGAAGGATCTTAAAAATGCATTTCTCACTGTTTGCAGTGGCCAAGACATAGTGCTAGTTATCCATCAATGGATAAATGGGCAAATGGAATATTATCCACCCACAAAAATGAATGGAACCCTAACATTTGTGTCGACATGGATTGAACTGAAAAACATTAGGTTAATTGAAATAATCCAGCCACAGAAAAAATAAATATAACATGTTCTTATGGATATGTAGAAACTGAAGCACTGACTTCATAGAAGTAGTGAATAGATTAAAGGTTGGCAAAGGTGGAGGGGAGGGTAACAGAAGAAGGTGGGATAATGGAAACAACATGGAGCTACACGGGAGGAAGATATTCTAATATTGTATAGCATGGAAGTATCACTACAATGCACAAGAATTTATTGAATCTTTTCTAAAGAACCAGAAAGGAAGAACTGCAAGTTTTTCACATTTGGGAGATGGAAAGGCTAATTACTCTGGTTTGATAACTACACTCTATATACATATATGTATTATATATATATGTATATATACATATATAATGTGTAGTTATCTCACATTGTATCCTATTAATATGCACATAACTGTGTGAATCAAAAGAAAGGACATCCAGCACTGAGTGACACAAATGAGAAATAGAATGAGATGTGTGACACATATCATCTGTATCAACTAGAATAGGAGATCATTGCACAATAAAAACAAATGCCAATATACAGCCCATTAGAGTGGTTGGGAATGCTGACACAGGGATGAAAGGGAATGCATATGTAAGAGAGCGGGCTGGAAAGGACAAAGTGTTGACAGTGTACTGGGAGATGAGGAATGTCAGTAAATAAACTGAATATCAGTAAATAAACTATCTCTGAGACCCCATACTCAAATAGAGAACATAACAGGTATATATCATAATTGGGTAGGAAAAGACTTTCAGAGGATTATGCTAAGAACACAACCTATGGAGCTGGAGAGATGGCTCAGTGGTTAAGAACACTTGCTGTTCTTGCAGAAGACCCAGGTTTGAATACCCACATGGCAGATGAAAACCATCTGTAACTCCATTTCCAGGGATCCAATGCCCTCTTCTGTCCTCTGTGGTTACTGCAAGACATGGGTGCACTTCCGCACATGTACATGTAGGAGTAAGAGAGAGGTTTTCCATATCCTCTGAGGACATCTCTGCTCTCTCACCTGATGTTCCATTTTGAGGGTGGTTGTGAATGTGAACTCATTCCCTGTTCCTTGAAGGCTACACTATTTCCATGAAGTTATAAGCCAGGGGACTCAAACTAGGGATACAGGTTTTAAACACTGGTGGAATTGAAGATCACTTAGGTTGGACAAGAAGAAACAAAACAGAACATTTATTCCAACACCCAAGTGGCTCAAGGAACAGAACTTACATATGGGTGCTGTAGTATTTGAGTGAAAACGTCCCTGGTAGGTTCAGGTGATGAATACTTTGTACCCAGTTGGTGGCGCTGTTGGGGAAGATTATGGAACACTGAGTGGGGGTTGCCCTGAGAGATTATAGCCTCACACTACTTCCTGTTCTCCCTTTCAACTTCTGTGCAGCTGAGATGTGATCTCTTTTCTCCTGACCTAGCCACCTGCTGCCATGCCTTCCCCAGCATTATGGATTCTCCCTCTCGAACCATAAGTCAAAATAAACTCTTTTTTCTAGACTTTACTTCTAGTCATGGTATTGCTAGCTACCATGTGGATGTTGGGAACAGAACCTGGGTCCTCTACAAGAGCTGCCAGTGCTTTTAACCACTGAGCAATCTCTCCAGCCCTGGCAATGACCTTTAGAACTAGAATTAGTTAGCAGTGGGAACCTACCAATAGCTGCCTATCATATACCACCTCCCATCTTGTGGTGTGTGTGTGTGTGTGTGTGTGTGTTCATGTGCTCGTGTGCATGAGCATGTAGACATTAACATGCCACAGTGCACTGGTGAAGGTTAGAGGACTACCTTGGCTGTCTGTCCTCACTTTCTACCTTATTTGAGACAGGGTTTTTTTTTTTAATTAAAAAAAAATTTTTTTTTTATGTGTATGAGTGTACTGTATGCATGTAGGTTGGTGCACCCGTGTTGTGCAATGCCATGGAGATCAGAAGAGGGCGTTGGATTCCCCTGGAACTGGAGTTAAAGACGGTTCTTAGGTGCCATGTGGGTGCTGGGAATTGAACCCGGGTCCTCTGGAAGAGCGGTTGGTGCTCTTAACCGCTGAGCCATCTCTCCAGCCCCAAGACAGGGTTTTTACCTGCCATCTCACATAGGAATACTGGGCTTACAGATGCACACTACCAGAGTTCACATGGGCTCTGTGAGATCTGAACTCAGGTCCTCGTGCTTACATGGCAAGCTTTTAGCTACCGAGCCATCTCCCTAGACTTTGGATTTCCTCATCTGTCAGGGGCTAGTGATAACAAGACTGCTGGTGTTTGCACCAAGCACTAAGTGCCTCACGCAGATCTCCTTCTCCTCCACAGCCTATGAGATAAGCACTCTGCTCTCCCTGGACCAGCTGACACCTCCCACTCCTGCAAGATGTGCAAAATGTTTTGCCCGTGGCTTGGCTCACGCTCAGTGCCATGTAAACACGTCTGCTCTCCTTCTAAGGCAGGCCATGAGATCAGTGTTGTTCTGCAATATCAGTCCTAACTCCATTCCTTTCTTGCTACAAATCATGACAGACTAGGGGTGCTGGGCCACCCAAGTCAAGTACAGCAAACTGCGAACTCATTTTCGTCTCTTCATGTTTGTCTTCCCAAGTCCCTCACATCCTGTACAGATTTTGTTTCTCCAGGATGGGAACCTCAGGTAACACATCTGTGGGCCTCCTCCAGAGAACTTTGAATAGCCCGAGAGTCCACCCGTCGTGGTGAATGGGGATGTGTGCCGGTACAGCCGAATCCCAGATGGGCATTGTCTCCCAACCTGGCTCAGGATGAAACTTTGCCAGGTGCCAAGCAGCTGCTTGGGAAAGAAGTGACAAGCGGTGGGCGGAGCCTCAGATAATGGAGCACTCTGGGTCCTCCCAGCCTGCGGCTCGCCTTGCCTTAGCAACACTTCTTACCCTGTTCTCTTTTGAAAGGGAATTGTGTGACTGCTGGCACTAGGCAATTATCATTTGTGAACATTTTTTTCTCTTGTGTCGTGTCAGAGAAAGACACACACAAACCTTGCCAGTGAAGACTGGATTCAGGAAATATAGGCGTGAGCCAATCTAGTTTTAAAAATGATGTTGCCATCTAAATTCTATTAACCCTACAATGCAATCTCCCTTCGACCAAAATATTGCAATTTCCTTCTCTTTTCACTTTCTTTTTCTCCAATGTAATTTGATTTTTGCCCTCTTTGGAGGATACACAGTAATCGTGTTAGGGCTTCGTCTTCTTCGACATTGCCCTTACAGTTCTTTCTCTTGCTATTTCAGGCCATTCTCTAGTTCTTCCTTAATCCACTTTTTGCCCTGTGAATATCCCAGGAAGAACTGGACAGAGATAAATCATTTCGCCTTGGAAACTTATCAGACTGAAGAAAATAAACAAGCGGCTGCTTTCCAGAACTCAGAAAATCACGTTAGCCTGAGGTACTGGGTCTGTTTATTTTCCTTTATCTCAAGGATAGATTTCATTATGAAGGCTGAGTCTCTCTGAATGGTCCAAGAAGTCCTGAACACGAAGAAAGTGCCAGAAATAATAAAGGAATGTGTTTGCTATTGCAATAGTCCAAACTCGGTTTCAGAAAGGATTATATCTGGGATTTTTGGAGGGAAGTATGAATCATATAGGTTTTAAATAATAACTCTGCAACCTCAGCTCTTTCTAAGGGCATGCAGAATTCTCTGCCAACTTCTGAAAGGCTGTAGAGTAATTGATTTAACAAGACTGAAGTAATATTGCTTTTTCTGCAGCTTACGGTGAAAACAAATATTTCCTCTTAAAATCCTTCTGATGTTTGTACTAATAACATGTGCAAATTAGATTAAAACAGGCCCATTTTTAAAAAAGCCCAGGCTTCTTTGTTCCTTCTCTCTCAATGGCCAAGAGAAAGCAGAATAGAATGCATGAGTCTGAGTAGGTGAGTGGTGGAGACCAAGAAGCTTGCTTACCTCTGCTGTTGCATGTGTTGTGTGTGAGTACAAGTGTGTGTGAGTGTGGTGTGCACATGAAGGTCAGAGGTCAATCTTGGGTGCCATTCTTCAAGAACTATCCACCATGTTTTATTGAGGGTCTTTCACTGGATTCTGGGGCTTCCTCCTTAGGCTGGGCTGGCTAAGCAGTCAGCCCCATGCCCAGTGCTGGGATTCTATTCACACACCACCATGTCTGAATTTTTACATGGGTTCTGAGGACCAAATTCAAGTTCTGATGCTTGCATAGCACTTTCCTGACTGAGCCATCATCCCCACCTTCTTTTGATTATATCTTGACTTGAAAGCAAGGGGCTCCTACCTATAAAATCTAATTAATAGTGAGTTATTTATTCTTTTCTTTCAGAAAACTTTGGTCTTATTTTTATTGGTCATCTACTTAAAAACTTTTAACAAAGTGACTGATATGACCTTATACATACTAGGACATCTCTTTCTTTTTTAAACTAATTTTTAAAATTATTTTATTTTATTTTTATTTATGTGTATGAATGTACTGTCTGCATGTAGGTTTGTGCAATGCCACGGAGGTCAGAAGAGGGTGTCAGATTCCCCTGGAACTGGAGTTCTCCTGGAATTGGAGTTACAGATGGTTCTCAGCCGCCATGTGGGTGCTGGGGATCGAATGCAGGTCCTCTGCAAGAGCAGTCTGCGCTCTTAACCGCTAGGCCAACTCTCCAGCCCCAGGACATCTCTTTCTAAAGAGAGGCAGTGTGACAATTCCAGATAGGAGGGACACAGAATCAAAAAACAAATCACAGCAATTGTAATAAAACATTCAGATAATTGTGCCACTTTAGAACTTAGTTACAAAGTTAACACAGTGTAGTACTCTACGAACTAAGTTTCCTGGATATCACTTAAAAGCAAGCAACTTAGAGACTCATTTCAGATTTTGTAATAATTCACATGAGTACATGGCATAGTTTATTGTACTAATTTTGGAGGGGGCAGTTAAAATGGATTTTTATTGAATTTTTATGTATTTCAAGCATATCTTAGTCCTCTTTGTCCCCTTTCCCAGTGGCCCTCTCCTGTAGCCCCCGAGTTGTTTATTATTTAGAGAGGAAAAAGGGAGAGCAGGAAGATAATATTTATCACCATAGAAAAACTAACCCATATATGGTCACTGGGGGGAAGGAGAACACTGTGGTCTAGAATTATTCAGAGTCTCATTGGTGATTGCGAATCCTCAGGAAAATGCCACAGTGAAACTTCAGTCATCCTGAGTCGTTTACTGGCTCCACGCCCTAATCAGTCTCTGGCATCCCCACATTCTGGAACTCTATTGTGCCTCAGCAAGATGGATTGGAATGTGGGATAACCTTGAAAGACATCTTCAGGTAGGCATATTAGGTTACAAACACCCTCGCTGACTGCCCCAGCAATGTGGCTTGGAAAAGTCAACAACCAGGAGGACCCGACATGAATCAGCAGAAGGTAGAGTCTCTGTTTCTCTCCAGAAAACTACCAGCTATGTTGAGAAAGAGCACAAAAAGACCATTCAGCAGAATGGTCTCCTTGCCAAACTTAAATGAAGTTTATCATTGAAAAGAAGAGTAGATATGTCTAGATCTAAATGTAAGCTACCATCTATCATCTATCTGCCTGTCATCTACCTGTCTGTATGTATGTCACCCATCAGTGTATCTGTCTTCTATGTGTATGTCTGTCTATTAGTTACCTATCAATCATCTTTGTCTATCCATTATTTATCTCTCTCTTCCTATCTGCCTATCTATCATCGATATCTATAGCTGGTTACATCTCATATATAACTCCAGCTATCTGCCTATCCTCTATTTTGTTGCTATATAGAGAGTCGATATTTTCCCAATATTTAAATATTTTGATTTGGCACAATACTATCAGGACATTTGATCTCACATTTTTAAATGGGCAGAATTGCTACAACAAAATGTGTTTTCAGTCATGGTCAGTTATTCTCAGGGATGTAGAGAAGAACTTTAAAATGGAAACTGAATTTAGAGCAGGTTTATACACTTTGTGAGCCAGGCATGAACACAATTAGAATGTACCTAGAACTTTGCAGGCAAGTTACCTTTGAATTGATGTCAAACAGGGAAAATTTAAGCCTGAGGACTCTTGTGAGAGGAACTGATCAGTGTTGGAGAACAGAGCAAGCAGAAGCAGAAAGGGACCTGGAAATGGAAGCGCCATCTCAGCGTGCTGGCGTTCTTAATGTGAGGACGACAATGGAATGAGTGTCACTGAAGCAGATAATTCTTGTTCCTGTTACCCTACCATTCAACCTGACAACCTGTCATTATTTTAAAGAAGGAATTTTCTTCCTCCTTTCTCTTTTTAGCATTTATGTCTGAGAGCTGAGGTGCTGCAATAATGTACTGACAAAATGTGCCAGGAAGGAGAGGAGGGAGCCCAGGTCCGTGATCACGAAGAGCGTGACTGGAGCCCCGACACAGAAGCATCCAGTGATACTACGACTATTTTATCTACCAAACATTTGCCTTATCATGACTGGCTATCTTTGTGTCTATTTACTCATACAAATAGAGATTATTGTTACCAAAATTACCTGAAACCAGTGTTATTCACTCAGAGGCCTCTAAAAGATCTTCTCTTCACCACTGACCCTGATCCTTACAGTGCCCAGGGAGGATCTAGTCACAAAACAAGCCAAAGGAAAGGCCGATGAGGTGATACAATACAGTTAGTGAACACACCCTAAGTCCAGAGCTGAGCCCTTGCCTCTTTAGGTCTTAGCAGAATGGACACAGAAGGTGTGGGTGCACAGTGATGACACCCAGTTTCAATTTCCTTTTTAAAGAATGTAGTCAGACAGCGTAGGAAAGAAAAGAAACATCAAAGGGAGAGCTGTGGGATCCGATCTGGGTCCCATAGGCTGAGCTCTTTTCTAGGAAGAAGCTACATCTACAGTAGTTAGTAGTGGCTTTCTCCTTGGCTCTCCGTATATCCCAGTCTACTACACACACACACACACACACACACACACACACACACACACATATTCATGCATGTGAGCCTATCTTCCATCACTTCCAGATGGGGGAGAAAAGGAAGAGAAACCACAGAGAGAGGAGGCCATGTGTGGCAAAGTTGAGAGGCTCCCACAGGAGAGGAAGTGGCCAACAGGAAGTGAGGGTCAATGGCCTAGAATGGTGGTTGGGAATTATGCTTTGAATATAAAACACCCCTTTGGCCTCATGTATTTGGTGAGTTGGTCCCATTTAGTGGTGCTGTCTGGGGAGGTTATGGTATCTTTAGGAGGTAGAGCCTTGCTGGGGGAAGTATGTCGCTGTGGGCAGACTCTGAGAGTTTATAGCCCAACCCCACTTCCTGTTCTTGCTCTATACTTCCTGTGTGTGGTACAATGTGATTAGCCAGCTTCTTGCTCCTGAAATCATGGTTCCCTGCCTGTTGCCATTTTTCCCACAGTGATGGACTCTTTCCCTCTGGAACAATAAGACAAAATAAATCCTTTCTTCCCAAAGTTGTTTTTTTGTCACAGCAACAGAAAGGAAAAATGGGTGAAGCATGGAAGCCATGGGGGTGGACTCTCACCCGCCTGCCGGCCTATGTCCTCTCATGTCCACCAGGCTTTGTTATTGGATGAGACTTTTCATCCAGTAAGGTGGAGTGGAAGCTGGGTTTGCAGCAGTGGGAACAGAAATAGAAGAGGAAAGCACGAGAATGGAAGGAAAGAGCTACGACCTATTCTCTATATTCTCATGATGTTGACTTGGCTCCTTGTTTACCCTGCTCAGGATGTATTTACAAGAGCAAGAAGATTCAGCGGCCAATGCTTGAAAACTGGAATTGCTCACCTTTGAAGAAAGACACTTTGTGATAGGATAAATGGAATGACAGTGTCCATCACCATGCTGTGCTATGCAATGGGTTTTCAATTAGTTAACTTCTAAATAACATGACTGTCTATAATGAAGGCTGAAGGATAAAGCTTGGTTCTCATGCTATATAATAAATGTGGGGATTTGTACTTACATTACATTTGGTGAAAAGCTCTTGATATAAAGAAATAGCAGTTGGTGACTGGTTCTTCATCTGTGTGGGCAAATATCTGAGTAATCAATGGCAGGTTGTAAAAAAGACTGATGTAAAGCGGAAGGAAAACAGCCATAGAAAAATGAATCTTGCAACAGCAATGCAAACATTGCCTAGGGACAAAGATGCTCTAAGGCCTCAAAGGATGCATATCTTCCTCCTAGCAAGGGATGAGACCAGATGTCAGACACTATGCCATTGAAAGTTCCCATCTAATTTTGATTCCATGTTGAATAACCTCCCTGTGATGGTCCAGCTTCCCAGAGAGCTACACTGGCACAGAAGGAAACACACTTATCATGCCAGAGCAAATGCCTGAGTGATCCAGAGTTCTTTCTGTTGATTAATGCACTTAGATTCTATGAATTTGTTTTAATATTCCAGTTGCAGTTCTCTTGCATTTGAATTAAGTAAAAAATATCTTCTTGCTGGGCATGGTGGAGCATGCCTTTAATCCCAGCACTCAGGAGGCAGAGGCAGGTAGATTTCTGTGAGTTCAAGGCCAGCCTAGTCTACATAGCAAGTTCCAGGACAGCTGGGACTACAGAGAGAACCTGTCTCGAAAAGACAAAAAAAAAAGCCTTCTTGCCAAAGATGGAGAGATGATTTAGCTGGTAAAGAGATTGATGCACAAGGAAAAGAACTGAGTTCAGACTCCCAGCACCCACAGGCAAAGCCAGGTGTGGTGGTGCACACCTGTCACCCCAGCCCTGGGGTACTGGAGACAAGATGATGCCTGGAAGTTGCTGCCACCCCACCTTGTTGAATTGGTTAGCTCTAGGCCAATGAGAGACCCTGTCTCAAAAAATACAGTGGAGAGTGATTAAAACATCTGATATGGACTTCATGCTCCACACATATGTATCCATATGCATACATCTGCATGCATGTGTGCATGCACATACATGCACACACATGCACACACAGGAACACATGATGCACATACCACACACAAGAAAACAAGTCCAGGCTGACTTCTAACTCATGATCTTCCTGTCTCAGCCTTCACCATGCTAGAATTATAGACGTGCACTCCCTGCCGGCCACAAAACCTGCTTTCTTCAGAAGCTGAGACAACTGTCATTTCAAGATCAGCAATTGCTTCCAAAGCTTCCTAAACCGAGGGAGACTAACATCATCATTGAAGCAAAGTGTGCAGCATCTGCCTACTCTGAAGCTGCCTTAGGTATGATCACACAGGACTGACCAGACCAGCTGTGAGTTTGCTTTGAATTTACTTTTTTTAACATTTTTTTATTGATGCTTTGTGCATTTCATACATCATTTTCCAATTCAGTTCAGGCATATTTCCCTTTCCTTTCCCCCCACTCCCACCCCATCCCAGATCATGCATTCTGCCATAACTGTCCTGTATCTTTCTCTCAGTTTTTTTTTCATTTTTTAGCTATAAGTGATAATCCATGAGTACAAGCATCCTTCATGTAGAACCAATTTGCAGGCTGTTGTGCCCAAACCCCCACAGCCCCACCTTCCAGCGGGGGCTGAGGGGTTGTATGTTCAATCAAGTTGATCAAATGAGTGTCCAGACTACATTGCTGTAGTTTCACCATTCACCCCAATCGCAGCCCTTACATTCTACCATGCCCCCTCTTCCGCAGGTTGTTCCCTAGGCTTAGAAAAGGGGCACAGGTGGATGAGAGGTAAAACAGTCCACTCTCTCTGGAGCTGTTGACTTGGACTCTGGTCAATTCTGGCTGTTTCCTTTCATGGGCTGACAGTTTGTCCAGGAATAACCTTTCGATCCTACTAATGAAGAACAAGCAATTAGATATATAGGTATTTAAGCAGCACTAATAGTTATGGTAGGTTACTTTAGCATAGACACATGTTTGGATATGTTAATCCATGAATTACAATTTTCCCCCCTGTTAAATATGACAGGGTCTTACTGTGGCTTATAACATCTCCTAACCTGTAGAGGATGTAAGCTTGTGGCATCAGCCATGGGTTATTTCTCCAAGGGGAGAGCCAATAGCCAATTAGATTTGGGATATACAGGCACATGGCTGCCTCTGCTGCACAGTATTTCCAGGCAGGTGAGGTGTAGCTGGTGCTGACGGTGGAGTCTTGCTTGACTCAGGGAGACCCATATTTGCTTTATTGGTTTAGTGGCCTTTGGTAACACTCTCTGGCATTCCAGAGGCCATCTGTACACTTGCATGTGTGGTCTCAATACATCTTTCCCATGTTAACGTCAGGTCTTCGGCAGCAGGGCCTTATCGCCTCTCTTCTTGCAGGTATCCCAGTTTAGAGGCAAGGAGCCTTTACCTTTTGTGGGGCCTTGGATCCCCTGGCCAACATCTCCCTGGTAGAATAATCCATTACTGATATCAGAGCTCCTGTATTGATATATTTTGCTTAAGTGCATAGTTTAAAGACTTTAGTATTGCTTTGAATTTATATCCCACACATTTCACTTTCCATTACTAACTATTTGTTGCTTGGCCTGAATTTATACAGATGACAGAAAATATGGGATCCTGTGTTTCCTTCTGACTTAAGATCTCCTTAGAGTACCAATCCAGTCTTTCAAGGCTTATCCTTTTGCTGGATTGGCAAGGCCATTCTCTGGGTCTCTCCATTGTCTGTGTTGATATAGCTTGAATCACCTGTTCTTTTCCACTTTCTGTTCCAATCAGTAGTTATGAGTCTGGGTTATGGAACTGAGTTCTCCATTCTGCATCCTCCTTGTTCTAACCCCAGTTTTCTTCTAGGTGATCAGTCTCTGAGCCTGGCCTAGAGCTTCTGAGGAGCCTTGGCTTGGCCACACCATCCTTAGCTGTGTATAGTCCACTACTCCACCATCTGACTGTAGACCCCAGCACTCAATTCACCTTTTTTTACAGTTCACGATCACAGTGATCTTTTAAAAAAATGGACTTTTTCACCACTTTTTCCCTCAAGCATGAAATGGCTCAATAGTGGTCTCAGGATGATCAAGAAGATGTGCAGTGCAAATGGCTGATGTTAGGCACCTGGAGGTCAGGACAGACATCTGAACAAACCTTGAAGATGTGACATTCAAAGGATGCTGGAAGGCAAGTAGTGGGAAAGCTAAACTGCCCAGTGGATGCAGAATAAGGAGGCTGAGGGAGCATTTCTGAGCTGGAGTGGGGTGGGGTAGGTGAAAATGCATGAAAACACCCTCCTGCAATCTAGAGCCATGTACATTGAAGATCAAAATAAAATACAATAAAACATTCAAAAGGAAAAGAACGTTATGAAAGAGGAAGGTCTGGGATGTGCAAACGTGAGTCAGGTGAGCTCTTCCCTAACCGTGTGAGGAAATAACCTCTAGTACATGTTTACGTGAAAAACATGAGAGATAATGTCAAGAGCTTTGGTCTACCCCAAGTTTACTCAACTTACTTAATACATTGGTAATGCACAGGACATGATCAGTCACTTGTAAACACTGAAACTAGGAAGATTAAACAATATGATCATGCTACTATGAATCATGGTTCTCAGGAAAAGTGGAATTGACATCAAAGAGAGAAGAAAAATACCAACAGAGTAATGGACATTCCAGTTTCAGTACCTCTGATACAAGGACACTGGTTGTGTCTACATTTGAAGCCCAAGTGAACCTATGAGGAACTGGAGAGAGATAAACCCTAATCTCCTCTTTAGATTTGCAGCTATATTCCCAAATATAAACTAGATATTTTAAAACAAATAAGAAAACCTTTTGTAGTTATGTGATCTTTAGTGATCTTTTTAAATTAATTAATTAATTAAATTATTGCTTTATGTGTATGAGTGTATTGCCTGCATGTATGTAAATGTGCCCATGTTGTGCAATGTCTGCAGAGGTCAAAAGAGGGTGTCAGATCCCCAGGAACTGGACTTACAGACAGTTGTTAGCCACCATATGGGGGCTGAGAGTTGAACCCGGGCCCTCTGCAAGAACAGCCAGTGCTCTTACCTACTGAGTCATCTCTCCAGCCCCTAATAATAATTTTTAAGTGGACCTAGAGACATTTTTTGAGTGAATTTGTTTTCGTTGTGCATTTTAGAGCAAATTCAAACCATTATAAGAACAGAGTGCCCACTTACTAACACATTTGGGCAGGTTTAAGGTAAGACAGGCTCAGCTTCAGCAGACTCCACACCATTCTGCCTTTGAAAGTAATGATTCATGTTGTTGGGCTCCAAAGCCTCCGTGCTCTGCTATGGTGACAAACATCCATGTGTGTGTCACTAGTGTGAGACACACACACATGGAATTTTATTTCTAATTAAAGCCAATGTAGAAACACTAACAGATCCTGAGCTGTAGCTAAATGCCTACTAAAACACAGAAGGGTTTCTCAGTTAATCTTAAGTAATAGATAAATTGTGCTACAAAGATTGAAAAATAAAGAGATGCTCAGAAATAAGATTTCAAGCGAATTTGGATGCATTTCCTATGTTTGGTCAAATTGCTCTTCCTGGCTCATGCTGTCCTTGCAAAGGCTGCTATTCCACAGGGAGGTTAGAAAAAAATGAGTCTCAGCATGTAGCTTTTGACTCCCTAGACTTTGGACAAAGCCTGGAGAAGATACCATTGGGCAGGAAAAGCTAAACAGGAAGCAGTCACCTCCAGTCAGTTAGCCTACTTAGGTTGCAGCTGTCAGTCAGGTGAGCAATCTTCCTTGTTACTTGCCAAAGTACTATGAAGGCAGATGTGAAATCACATCAGCACACACACACACACACACACACACACACACACACATACTGTGTACACATACAAGGTTACAGTTGCTGAACTCAAAAAGTCATGATCTTTATTTTTTTTAATGGAAAATGCGTCAGGCTGCCTGTCTCAGTGCCCGTTATCTTAATCCAAGTGGCATTCAAACATTAATTAGGACATTTTTCTTTTTAGCTACTCAGCTTCCAAGATTAACTCAACAATAACAATCAGAACTAGAGATTGTAGCACCTAACCAAGTCCCAGAGGAGAATGCATTCCCAAGGTCTGGGCTCTTGGCAGTGAACTTCCATACCAGCCCTCCTCCCTTACTCAAAAAACACAGATTTAAAGAGACAGTGTAAAGATTATGGTTTGGGTATGAATGATTTAACAACACTCATGGGGAGATGTGAACAAATGTCACTCCAAATAAGTACCAATGGAAGACCAAAGACTCCATCCATGTCTAGCTTGTCGAACCAGTTAGTTTAGGTAAAGTTACTTAACGTGGGTGAGAGATCACTCACAGGAGCATGTGCAATGTACAGCCAGTTGGAACACTAAAGAATCTCTTTTCCTCCAGAAATTAAGCTATTAAGCTGTTTCTATATCCTGGGAGGGGGGAGTGCCCTGGTGTGTGTGTGTGTGTGTGTGTGTGTGTGTGTGTGTGTGTGTGTGTGTGTGTGTGTGTGTTGGGGGAGGGGGGTAATCACAGCTACCTACAAGAGTGCCTTGTTGGGCAGTAAAGAACAATATCCAAAATAGTAAGTCCTTGGAACTGCAGTGTACCCCCTTCTCTCTCTCTCTCTTCTCTTCTCCTTCCCCATTCCTTCTCTCTCTCTCTCTCTCTCTTTCTCTCTCTTCCTATCCCCACCACATATGCTCCTGCCTGATGTTCTGCCCAAGTGCAGAGACCCAGGTGACCTTGGCGTAAGCCTTCTGAAGTGTGTATAGGTGATGCCACAAAGTAAGAATTCCTCTAAAACAATGAAATACAGGTTCTTAGAAAGCTCATCTTTCTTGAAATTGCTGTGTGGGTTTTTTTTTGGGGGGGGGCACATTTCCAGGCTGATCTATTTGTTCTGTTTTTAGTTCATTCTTTAAACAAAAAACAAACAAGCTTTAACATCCAAGTTTATACAAAGGAAAAGGCCTTTGGTGTTAATTTTGGTTATTTGGAAAAGCCCCCCTTTTTTTTATTTTATTTATTTCTGTATGTGTATGAATGTACTGTCTGCATGCAAGTTTGTGCACCCGTGACGTGCAATGCCGCGGAGGTCAGAAGAGGGTGTCGGATTCCCCTGGAACTGGAGTT
Organism: Rhizomys pruinosus; assembly: GCA_009823505.1. Taxonomy (NCBI): domain Eukaryota; kingdom Metazoa; phylum Chordata; class Mammalia; order Rodentia; family Spalacidae; genus Rhizomys; species Rhizomys pruinosus. The sequence continues at coordinate 44,642 of VZQC01005193.1, read as the reverse complement.
CTCCTGGAATTGGAGTTTCAGACGGTTCTCGGCCACCATGTGGGTGCTGGGGATCGAACCTGGGTCCTCTGCAAGAGCGGTCGGCGCTCTTAACCGCTAGGCCATGTCTCCAGCCCAGAAAATGCCCCTTCTAACTTCACTGTGTCTATTCACAAATTTCATGAATGGTTTGCGAAATCAGATGTTGCTGCTGAGTTCTTTGCAGTCAGCAAGGCAGCCTCTGCTCCAGCTGTACAACCAGGACATCAATGGCTGTGGGGCGCTGGGAGGGAGTCATTGGTCCTGAACCCAAGGGTGCAGCGCTTCTGACACTACTTTCATCTATAAAATTATTTCCTCTTTCCTCCATTGTAAGCCTGTTCTTCCTGTTTCTGTTCCATGGCAGACTGCTCCCTAAATCATCCCTGACCCCCACTTTCTCCTGCCCAGTAGCTGATCTTCATCCTTTTAGGATTTTTTTTTTATTGATGCAGAACTTTCCATGCACAATTGAGATCCATGTGTTATGAAATGTCATCTGACTGCTTGCCCATTCCCCTCTTAAATCCCCTCTACTTCCACTCTGCCCTTGAGCCAAATGAATGTTTCTCTTATCAATATATCATTAGATTCTTCCCCCCTAATCTCATAACATCTCTCTTTACATAACTGCTGATAGTTCCTTCTACAAGGTCCATGTTATGCCTCTCTCTCTCTCTCTCTCTCTCTCTCTCTCTCTCTTTCTCTCTCTCTCTTTCTCTGCTTATTTTAGGCCTATATTCCAGTTAGACTGAAGTTGCCCAAAGGCAGAAATATGTCCATACCTTATTTATGTGCCCACACTCCAAACTGTACCATACAGTGTCTGGAACAAAATGAAAACCCAGGAGGAAGGAACCGAATCAGTATATTCTCCAGGGTATTTATAATCAAAGAGATATTAGACATGAGCTGGGGTTGTAAGCATGCTGCTAGGGAAGAAAGGCCCACGAAGAAACTGAGGTCTCTGCTTGCGAGAAGAAAGAACACCACTCTTGCTGCTAGCAGGTTACCATCTCAAACCAAAACATATAACAGGGAAGCCATGGAGAAACAAACGGGGGTTCTGATGTCTACAGCACATGCCTCCAGAGCATGGACTCTGACCTCTGTCTTAGAGTCTGTGGTGGGTGGAGGGGAAGCAAAGAGGAAGAGAGGGACTTGGAGAGTGTGGACCAACTCCTCGCATTCACCAGGAAAGTCTGGGGGAAGAAAGGGAAAGCAGGGCACTGAGGCACTGAGCGGAGGATAGCAAAAGCCTTTTGTTTGCTGAGACACAGGCTATGGAGAACTGGCCTAATGGCTGTGTTCTTATAATCTGGTCCCTGCTCTAGCCCTGTCTATGCATTACCACAGAAGCAAAGGAAGTCCAAAGCACTTCGAGGTTCTTGAATTAAAAGGCACTATGAAAAGACAAATTATCGTCATTATTATCACAACCTCCCCTAGTCAGAAACAGACACCACAGTGCCTGATTTCTTAAAAAATAAATACCATGCTGTCAGCTTGGAAGCTGACTGGCTGTTAGATACTGTTAGATAATTTCGCAGCTGGAGCAGAGCAGATGTGGAGTAGAGGTGAGTATTTTTCCAGTCTTCCAGAAGGTTGGAAGCATAAACAGCAACATTTTTTTTTTTTAATCAATCTTTCGGTCATGTCCATCAAGTTCCACTTTTAAGTTCAATTCTGGATAAAGCATCCTAACCACAGTGAAGAGCAAGGGTAGGGTGAGCATCTTGAAAGAGTTTCAAAGTAGGGAGTGTGAAGGTTCCACGTGAATGCTGCAGTCACCGGAAAATGTAACACATTCAAAACAACACAAAACAAAACAAAAACAACAAACAAAATCTCAGCCGGTGAACTTCCTCCGTGTCTTTCCCTTTCACAGGTCCAGAGGGAACTGGTGCTTTAACTGCTGGATGTGCGCTCACAGCAACTTGAGCAGAGCCAAGAGGATCATCAGAAGAGGCCAGAGTGGCGAGCTGGACACCCTGTGCTCTGTGATAAACTGGAACGGTCTGCCAGCAGTAAAGACTTACACAACGGCTATGCCCATCACACCAGCCAGCTATTCACGCCGACCATCAGTACACGGCAAGATCCGATGTTTGTCAGGATTTAGGACCAAGGGTGTAGCTGGGGGAAGGGGAAGCTGTGGTGTCTGGCCACAGACTTAACCACAAGCAAAGAGATTGGCTAATAATAGTTATGTTTATACCAGGGAGAATTGAAGCCACAGCAGAGGGGGAAACTAGAGACATTACATTTTAGCAGAGCTAATTTTGGAAGAACGGAGCAAATGCTGAGGGAAATGAAACAGGATGAAGCTGTTGAGGAGAAAGCCACGGAGGAAATAGAAAGTGTTCAAAGGTGAATTAATGCATGACCAGCAGCACTGTGAGCTACCCAGCCATAAATATTCCAACAGGGGGGAAGATGGCCGGGGTGGATGAAGACTGAAAATCAGTGGGTAGAGAAGCAGCAGTGTTGTAGAGCAGGTGTGTGGATGTACAGGACAATGGAGACTAGCAAAAATGAACATCACTGAATGAAAATACAGTTCGGAAAGACAATTCTTTTGTTGAGCAAACAGCTATTTAATTCTCTATGCATCTTCCTCCCTGTGCCTGTCACGCACTACGCAATCCTCTCTGCATTTTTCTCCTGGGGTCTACCTCAGCTCTCTGGATTCACCTCATATTCTCTCATGTATGCTCTTGACAGAAGGTAAGGCTTTGTTTCATCTAAAAATGGCAAGTTGAAGGGGTGAGGGGACCCACTTCAGAAAATGACTGAAGACTTGGGTGATGGCTACCTTGCCTAGTATACCCTTATCATGAGAGCAAGAAATAATAGAAAAAAAAAGAAATAATAGAAAGGCTTCCAAAGTCCTCAGTGTATATAACGAGGGAAGAAGTAGATCAGATCCTTCTTATTATGTACAATGCACAGCGTGACTGTATTAGCCAGCTTTCTGTCATTCTAACAAAATCCCCAAGATAACAATTTGTAAGAAGAAAATATTTGAGCTCATGATTCTTCAGGTAATGATCACACCATATATTGTGGCAGAAGCTTGCGATAGAAGAGGGCAGTTTATCTCATAGTGATGATGAGGAGGAAAAGAGACACAAGAAGGAACCAGGCTTCCAATGTCCCATAGCCCCAGCGGTCTGGCTTCTTTCCACTAAGTGCCACTTCTAACACTGCCCCAGACTTAGAAATAGGTCTTTGGAGGCTAGAGATATCGCTCAGCAGTTAAGAGCACTGGCTGCTCTTGCAGAGGGCCGGGGCTCAGTTCCCACATGGTGGCTAACGACCATTTGTAACTCCAGTTCCAGGTGATTTAATGCCCTCTTCTGACCTCCTCAGACATGCACAACATGGGTGCACTTACATCATGTGGGCAATACACTCCTACACACACACACACACACACACACACACAAAATAAAAATAATAAATAAAATATAAAGAAGAATTAACTCTTAACAAGGAGGGCCTTCAGGATCCAAACCACATCACTGATGAAGGGACAAAGGGTTTTGTCTTGCTGAGACCTATGGCCTCTCCTCTGGAGTCAGTGGGGAAAAAGCCCCTCTGTGCACAAGGGGAAGAAGGCATAAGAAAGCTGCAGTGTTCAACCCTACCTCCTCAGGACGGAGGCCAGGTGGAACTCTGCAAACAACAAATAAGAATCAGAAAAGGGCAAAAATTACACCTTAGGGAGAAATTACTGGCAAAGGGCCCCAAGGCAGTGCGGCAAAAATGGGGGAAGGGGATAATAAAAAAAAGACTTCTGTTCTGCAGAAATCAAATACACCTACCAGCAAGCATACAGCCTCTCAAATGCCCCCCCAACAGCACGGATTTTAATAATTCACTTTAATAAAATCTACGGGTCCCCATTCAGTCAGTAGCTTTCTTTTGTTACATAGACAAGAGAATTATTTTACAAGTAATTTTTTTTTTTTTACAAGTAAGTCTCTCCCTCATGCTCCATCTAGAGGCCCGGCTAGGAACTTCCATTCAGGCAGAGAATCCCATGAGCTACATCTTCTTTGAGAACTGCTGGGAGGGAAGCAAGCTGGCTTCCTTTCCCACATCCTGAAGGCCAAAGACAGCAGGGAGACTCACAGATTCTGGAGAAGAAGAGATAACGCTTAGCCATCTCTAACAACCTAGTTTGTGAAGCATCAGTGACAGAAATCAGAAGATGATAATACTGAGTCGAAGGATGTCTTCTCCCAAATGAATGGCCTTCCAGAACCTAAGAATGTAACTTTATTTGGAAATAAAGTTGTTTCACATATAATTAGTTTAAATGAGGTCATATTGCATTATAGTTGGCCCTAAATTCAATGTCTTTATCTGGAGGCCAGATGTAGACAAGGAAATTCACAGTCACACCTAGAAAGAAAAATCATGTGAAGACAGAGAAGAAACTTGAGGAAGGCAGCCAAAAGCTAAGGAGTGCCTAGAAGGTAAAAGAGGGAGGGAAGGCTGTCCCATAGAGCCTTCAGAGGAGCAGGCCCTCCTGAGAGCTCCGTGTGCATGTACTGCCTCCAGGACCGACAGACATCACTGTTTATAGCCAATAGGTTTGTGGAACATTGTTACACCAACTAGGCTGTTTTCGGGCAGATACTCTGACTATGAAAAATGGAGTGAGGGAACAGAATAACTTTACAAAGATGCCCAAGAACCGTGAAAAAACAGTTTCCCAGGCTGTTTTATCTTCTAGAAACCACTCCAATGTAGGTCAGCCACAGTGGAGAGTATAGGGAAGTCAGAGAATCTTTGGCTACGGGGATGGAATTTGTAGCTGGTGTTTTGTGGAGTGGTCATGCTGTCAAATTGCCTTCTAAGTGTTTACGTTTATGCACATAGATTTTCATTCCTCTCAGCTTTGATCAGAAAAGTCTCTTTTTGCAGTGGACTGTGATTAATTCAGAGACTCATGACTGGTCCAAGTGCCAAATATAAGTAAGTAATTGTGACTGGTCAGCTGTGGATGAATGATCGCCATTAACCTCCTCACATGGAAGTATTGGGAAACAATTCTGGAAGTCTGGAGTGGAAGGATGTAAGAGCTAGTGGGTGGGGAGGAGAGCTGGGCATGACCTGGCTGTTGCAAACATGACCTCCAGCAACTGTGGTTGCCTGCACAAGACCTGCACGAGATCAAGCCAGTCAACAATCCAGGAGGGATGGGGATGAGCCCAAGGCCTCACCTTTGGCAGAGTAGCTATTGGCAACCAATGGCACTGAGGGAGAGAAAGCTGAGTTCCCTTGATCTGACAGCTGGCAGGCTTCCCGGCTGCAGCGGCGTGTATGTGGGCAGCACTAACTGGACACAAAGTTGGGTGCTAGGAGGAAGACAGGGTCAGGCATCAGGGGGCTTCTATGGGTAGGAATTTGTATATGAGTGCAAGTGCCCATGGAGATTACAACATGGTGTCAGATATCGCTTGAGTGATTGAGAACCACTCCATGTGGGTGCTGGGAACCAAACTCAGGTCCTCTGCAAAAACAGTATGTACTCTTAACTGCTGAGCTGTCTCTCCAGCGCTATAAAAAAAAATGTGTTCTAAAAATTGAATTGCAGAACAATTTTGGCATGCAAGAGAGCAGGATTTTGATCCCCAGTGGCCAGATACTGCAAAAGAGGCAGTGAACAGGGGCAAAACCAAAAGTATCTCCTGTTTCCCAGGGACAGTGTTTTCAGGAGCACTCTGCAGGAGCCACTCTATTCCACCCGAAAACACAGGAGGAAATAAACCAGTCCTCATGGCAGGATGTGAGAACAAACCAAAGAGACCAAATGATTGCTAGAGTCAGTACAGGAGATTAAAAATAAACCATGAAGTCAGTCTGGGAAGAAGTGCGGGCAGCTGTTTCTCGAGCATTCTGCATGCTCAGGGCCAATTCCTGCGTCATCTGCTCCCTATGAAGTTACGGCTCTACATGACCTCCTGCAGGGACCCTGCTCCTTGTTTCATCCTCTTGTTTCTCAGGTTTGTATATCCTGGTGTTTTATATCAGAGAAGATCCAGGCCATCTCTCTTAGATTCTCTCAACCACCTCTTTGACTTAGATCCATCTTCTTTTCTCTCTCTCTCTCTCTCTCTCTCTCTCTCTCTCTCTCTCTCTGTATGTGTGTTTGGGAAGGGGTCTGTGTACCTGTTTCTGTGATTCTGTATATAGAAGCCAGAGATAGATGTTGGGTATCATTCTCAATCGCTCTCCACCTTATATTTTGAGTCAGGTTCTCTCCCTGAACCTGGAACTCACCAATTAGAATAGAGTGCCTGGCAGCAAGAGCCTCTGCCATCTATACCGTGATATTACCACTGTCTCTTCCTTTGAAATTCTAGTTTTCCTTGACTTAAATAACTAGGGAGACTCTGCCAAATAATGCTATCCAAGTCTAATACATGCTGATTCACACTATGTCTTCATCTGTGTTTTTTCTCCTTATCCTACAGTGATTTTTTTCTCCATATCCTACAGGATTATCAAGTTCTAGTGGAAACCAATGTCAGATCTTCTGTAACACTTTCTAAGTCAAACTGATCAGTCAGCTCTTTTGCTCTTCTCTTTCTCCTCATTTACAACTCTCATTCTTTACTGATAACTCAACTAAGGTTTCTTGAAACACCAAGTATCTAGGTACTTAGTTCTGAGTTTTCAGAGATAAATTAAAATTCCAGAAAAAAAAAACAGAGGAGAAAATCAGGAAAGATATCTATTCATTCAACAACAGAAATAAAGCTAGGAGATACTGAAGAAGGATGGAAGAGAAAGAGATTATTTGGACCAGAGTAGGAATGAGATTGGTCAGTTGTTCTAGTCTGCTTTCTGTTGCTGTAATAAACACCATGAACAAAAGTGACTTGGGGAGGAAAGGGTTTATTTCAGCTTACAGGTTATAGTTCATCATCAGGGGAAGCCAAGGCAGGAACTTAAGGCAAGAACCTGGAATTAGGATCCAATGCAGAGACTGTGGAGGAACACTGCTCATTTGCTTATTCTCTGGCTGTGCTCAGCTGCCTTTCTTCCACAGCACAGGCCCACCTGCCCAGGGATGACAGTGCCTACGGTGGACTGGGCCCTGCTAGGTCAATTAAAATGTAAGAAAATGCCCCACAGTCATGCCCAAGTGTGTCTTCCCAGGTGTGTCAAGTTGACAATGAAGATTAGCCACTGCAGTTGTCCAGAAAATGCTCCCATGAATAGATAAGATAGATTTCTCTCAAAGACCTGCTGGTCTACCTCAGTCAGTAACCACCACCAACTCATCACCCTGCGGGAACTCTGGGATTTTTCTTGAGTCATCTTCCATATCTGTCCTAGAGAATTTTCTGTATCATATATGCAAACATTTCTCAAGATTTATCTTTTGGATGAAACTCCCAATTGGCTTCCTTCTATCCCATCTCCAGTTTTGACACCACCAGAACAAGGAGTTCATCCATTTTGTTCATTTCAGACTCACCAAGAGTAGATAGATGGATCTCTGAACCTAGTGGGTACTGGCTTTGTAGTTTCTGAATGGAACAATGCTCCAAAGCCACTGAAACCCAGATCCAATCAGGTCCTTTCACTGTGAATCTCCAGGCATCCTCAATGCAACCAGTCCAATGGGATGGTCTCGGGAGGTGGGTCAGTCAGCGTTTTAGTTACTTTTCTGTTGCTGTGGTAAAACACTGTGACTAAGGGAACTTATGAAGAAGAGTTTGTTTCAGCTTATGTTTCCAGGTTCCAGAGGGATTGGAGTCAAGTCATGACAGGGAGACGTGGTGAGATTGCGGAGCAGGAGCAGAAGCTAAGTGCTTAAATCTTCAACAGGCACAGGAAGCAGAGTGCGACTGGAAATCTGGCAAGTCCTAAGAACTCTCTAAGTCCATCCCCAGTGACGCACTTCCTCCAGAAAGGCCATACAACCTCCCAACACAGCACCATCAACTGGGAATAAAATGTCCAAATACTTGGGAGCCTATGGGGGACATTCTCATTCAAATCATCATTGTCAGCAAAGTGCTTGTCTTGTACGCACAAAGATTTAAGTTTGATCCCCAGAATTCAAGCAGAATTCAAGTTTTTATAAAAGCCAGGTATGCTGGCATGTATTCATAATCCCAGCACTGGGGACGTTCCCTGGAGTTTACTGACTACCCAACCTAGCTTACTTGGTCAGTTCCAGACCAGTGAGAAACCATGTCTCAAAAACCAAAGCAGGCTGGTGAGATGTCTCAGGGAGTAAAGGCATTTGCCACCAAGCCTCATGACCTGAGTTTGATCCCTGGATCCACATGATGGAAGGAAAGAACCAACTTTCACCAGGTGCCCTATGGCCTCTACACCATACTCCATATTTACACATACATCCATAAGCACCCACTATGAGAACCTGCACACACACACACACACACACACACACACACACACACACACACACACACACACACACACACACACACAGACACAGACACACACACACACACACACACACACACACACACACACATGCATGCAGGAACAGGAAATTACTTGGCAAATAACCCTTCACAAGATCGAGTATCTTCTAGAATTTTCTTGTCCATTCCTCCATTCAGTATCATTTTACCCGCAGACCTGCAGATATACCACATTCTTTTAAGCCTGTGTTCCTTTCATTGTTCTGTGCCTTCCCTGTGTGTGAATGTGTGTGAAATACACGCATCTTCCTGATCCTTAAGACAAACTTCTATTCATGCTGTAAGATTTGGTTCCAGCATCTTTGTATTTCTTTCATCCATCCCTTATGACCAAATAAGGTTATGATTTATCCTTGACCTTCACTGATTTCCTCCTCTTACAGTGATTATATATCTTCTTCCCACATCAAACTGTGAGCTTGTTGAAGAAGGGCCTGGGAGTCAGCACAAACACCAAACTAATTAGCATTCAATGGTGTCACTCTGGGGTCAAAAAGAAAACTTGAAGTACAAACAAAGGCAAGCTGATGTTCCTTGCTCCATAAGCATGTCATCTCTCTGGGAGAAATTATATTTCGTTTATAGAAGAAGGCATTCAAGTGTGTAATATATTTAGAAAGATTTCTATCAAAATGGTTGGGATTTTAAAAAATATTTGGGAGCATTCAGAGGATAAGCTTTAATTATCTGAAGACTCATTGATATGAAACATCTCATTGACTTCCAGGGCTAGATAAAGAATACAGACAAGGGGGACAGTGAGACGCACCTTCTGAGCCCGTGCAAGGTCACATACACCATGGGGGGGGGTGATGCGTGCTGAGTCCCTACAGAAAAACTGGAAAGATCATGGATAAATGCCACAACATGGCAGGGACTACAAAACGTTCCACAGGGAATGGAGGGCAGAGAGAGGCTTGGGAAGGACAGAGCTCTAGAAACCTGAAAGAGAACTTTCTTCTTTCACACACAAAGGGCAACAGATGCTCATGAAGCGTTTACATAGGCGTGATACTCCACCTGCTTTTAACTCCTCTGATTTGAGGAGCACGATTAGGAATATTAATTCACTGATAAACTTGGAAAATACTCATTAGATTTCAGTAACACTAGATCCCAATGAAAAGGAGCCAAGCATGCCCAGAGAAGCCACATAAAGCCAGGGGCTCCCTGCAAGTTCTCAGGAGCAATGAGGTCAGCACATAGTAATTGCCTACATCTTAGTCTTCGGCTATAGTACCTGTTGAGTTCCGGAAATTTCGTCAGGTAAATGTAGTTCAGCCATGCTTGCTAGTGCACATTTGCAGTTCCACTACTCTGGAGGTGGAGGCAGGAAGGTCAGAAGTTCAAGGTCATCCTACGTAGCTAAGTTGAGGCCAGGCCCTATCTCAAAAAAATAAAGGATGTGTAACTTTAGTTTTCATAACTGATCATCTTTTTTAAAATTTTTATTTATTTTTGTATGTGTATGAATGTACTGTCTGCATGCAGGTTTGTGCACCCGTGTCCTACATTGCCTCAGAGGTCAGAAGAGGGTGTCGGATTCCCCTGGAACTGGAGTTCTCCTGGAATCGGAGTTATAGATGGTTCTCAGCCGCCATGTGGGTGCTGGGAATTGAACCCGGGTCCTCTGCAAGAGCAGTCGGTACTCTCAACCGCTAGGCTATCTCTCCAGGCCCTTCATAACTGATAACTGATTATCTTAATCGACTTTTAGACAATTATAAAGTAAAGAATCTCACTCCTGATTTCATATGCTTGACACAAGTTGTAGAAATTAAAAAGTAGTGCTAGGGACATGGATTAGTCAGGAAAGTGCTGGCCTTGCAAGCACTAAGCTTGCGTCTGATCACAAAACCCACATAAAAAGTTGGATGTAAGCTGGGTGTGGTGGCGCACGCCTTTCCTCCTAGCACTTGGAAGGCAGAGGCAGGTGGATCTTTGTGAGTTCAAGGCCAGCCTGGTCTGCAGAGTGAGTTCCAGGACAGCTGGGGCTACAGGGAGACCCTGTCTCGAAAAGACAAAAAAAAAAAAAAAAAAAAAAAAAAAGCTGGATGTGATGGTGTGCACTTGTAGTCCCCACACCCGGAGGTGGAGACAGGGGGAATCAGCTTGCTGGCTATGCCGCAGTCCAACCTGCCTGCTGAGCTCCAGATTCAGTACGAAACTCAAGGGGGGGGGGTTGCTGTTGGGGAGGGGGTTGGAGAGATGGCTCAGTGTCTTGCAGAGGACCCGGGTTCGATTCCCAGCACCCACTTGGCCGGGAGCCATCTTTGGGCTGGGCGTGGTGGCGCAGGTCTTTGGTCTCGGCACTGGGGAGGCAGAGACAGGCGGATCTCTGCTACACAGCTAGCTCCAGGCCAGCGGGGCTGCGGGAAGACTCTAGCTCAAATGAACAAAAATTTAAAAAGAAAAAAATTGATGTTGCCTACTTGTCCTTGGTCTCTGCATGTATACAACATACACATGTACAGACACACACATGACTAAACATGAATCTATTCAGAGAAAAAGTAGTGGTGTTGGCATCAGGTGACCACGGAACAGGCAGTCATGCTGGCAGATGAATTACTAAGTCACCAACATTTGTGGAGATCCTACTTGAGTGCAACACTCACTCAGGTTTTTCATGTCTGTTTCATCTTCCTGTGCAAATGGTCATAACACTGTGAATTTTTTTTCTTTCTTGTCCAGAGTTGAAAGATGAAACAAAGGGAAGATGATAAAGAAAGCATGGAAGGTCTTACATGGAAGTTTCAAAAGCCAGAAGTGGTTTGGCCCCAGGGGATTCGACAGTATGTAGTAATACACAGCTCTGCTGGGTTTAGAACTCTGCTCTCTGGAGCAGCCTGTGGAAACAGTCGTTGCAGTTTCTAGAGGGGCTCTGAATGCCGCAGACACTTGGCATTATTCTCCTTTCCAACATCCCTCACAAATAGCACACAGCAGTAGCTCAGCTGAATGGCAGATAACGCCTCAAAGCACTTTGAGCCAAAGCTTTCTCAGCAGAAACAAGGATCTTGGAGGCAGTGACAAAAGTGACACTGGTGGAGGTTTGTATACTTTTCCCCCCTACTTGAAATTACCTCTTCTAATTGTGTGCTTGGAGTGGATGGGAATTTAGCAGAAGAATCTGTAATGAGAAACACAAGAAAATGTGACAGAGCATTCCTTGTCAATTCTTCCAAAGATTGCTGGAGAGCCATGAAATGGCTGCGGGGGTAAAAGTGCTTGCCACACAAGCCTGTCAACCTGAGAGTTTGGTCCCCAGAATCCACACACATGTGTAATCCCAGCACTCCTGCAGTAAGACATGAGATGGAGACAGGGAGATGGATCCTAGAAAAAAGGTGAGCTAGCCTGGGGTATGCGGTGACATAGAAACAAAAGAGCCCACCTCAAAACATGCATACCATAGCACACATGCACCTGTACTCATCCACACAAAAATCATACACACATAATAATAATAATATAAAAGCAAATTGATGAAGCAGGAGCTAGGAACTATACACACTAGATCTGCTAGAGTAAAGCCCAAGGCTGCATGTTTCAGCCCTGAGGGGTGCTCTGTGGTCTCCTGTAGGAGGGGTCACCTTTTGAGCCCTTGGATGTCATTCAGCCTCATCTCTGATCACCCAAGTTCAAATGGCCAAGCCTCAGTTCCTTTGGAAGACTTCCCTGATGCCTGTGCTCTAACCAAGCTGAGCATCTGGGTCCCTGTAGGGCATCCTCCTTCCCTGTCTCCCTCCCTCCTCTCCACCTCTGCCCCATCCTTCTTTTCTCCCTCCCTCCTCTCATCCCTCTCTCCTGAATTCTGATATAATTTCCTTTAACAAGCACTGATTGATCAGAATTCTGTTCACTGTCTTGGGCATCAGAGCTGACCTTAGCAGCTTAGATTTTTGTACTGCATCCACGAGGAGGTGTGGAGAGCAACACATGGTCACTCTAAAAGCACCTCAAGTCATAATAATATAATATAATTTTGATACTAGAAGCTCTGCAATGATGATTAAAAGTGTTGTATATCAAAGCTTCGGAGGACCGTTTCCTCACATGTGGCACACAAAAAGGAGTCCTCTGAGGAGATGGTTCGAAGCTGAGATCGTGCTGAACCAAAGGAACCATAAATGGAAAGATCCACTAGATTAGCAACGACAGAATATGCACAGGTTCTAGAGCAGGAAGAGCTCTCGGGATCTCAGCAGCAGAACTGAGGTCACAGCCCTTCAGTGAAGATGACACTGATGAATCCAAGATAAAGGAAAAGAGGTAGGTAGGCACCTGCTCTCACAGGCCTTTTAGACTCTAGTAAAGTATGTGGATCTTATTCCAAGAGTGATGAGAAGTCACTACATAGTGAGGTAGAAGGATCTTGACAAATCACTTGCAGAGTGACTTATAAATTCACATACTTTTATTTTCTATTCATTACTTTTATTTTATGTGTACAAATGTATTGCCTGTATGTATGTAAGTACACCTGTGTCATGCAATGCCTACAGAGGTCAGAGGAGGGCATCAGATCCCCTGGAACTGGAGTTACAGACAGTTGTTAGCTGCTAGGTGGGTGCTGGCATTTGAACCTGGGTCCTCTGCAAAAGCAGCCAGTGCTCTTAACTATTGAGCCATCTCTTCAGCCCTTAACGTATTTCCCAAACATTTTGATCCCATTGGTATCAGGAGGCTAGCCCTCCTGTCTGATGAACATCTGCCCGGCGTGCTCTGCGGACGCCTTAAACTTGGGGCTCTAAAGCAGACTTCTTGCTTCCCCTCATTGGCCCTTTCTGTTCCTACCTCTGTATATGTGTGCACATGTGTTCAGGTATGCGTGTTCACATGCATGTGTGGGAGCCAGAGATCAGTGTTGGATTTCTTCTATTGCTCTTCAACTGTTTTTTGTTTTTCGTTTTTTTATTTTGTTTTTGAGCAGGGTCTCTCCTTTCATTTTGAAGCTCACTACTTTAGCTAGACTGGCTAGCCAGCAAGCTCCAAGGAGCTTCCCGTCTCCATCCGACCCCAGCACTGGGGTTACAGGCTTATGCCATCATCTCTGGATTTCACATGGGTGCTCAGAATTTGAAGTCCCATCCTCATGCTTACAGAGCAGTGCTTGAGTCACTGAGCCACTCCCTGGCCCCTTGCGTTCACCTCTGGCCAAAGTGGCATCTTGTGAACCCCACTGCTCTTGTTGGCAGTTTATAGTCATCAGACTGGAAGTGAGACTCATCTGGGACTCCTGGCTATGTTCAATCAAACGTCTTGTTAATCTTAGCATCAGAATCTCCTTGGTTGCTCCTTTTCCTTTCCCAGTGCCAACTGCATTTATTCCGATTTCTACTATCTCACCTCTGATACTTCTACAGTTATCTCTTGGTATCTAAGAAGGATTCCTCCCAGAAATCCTGCAGGCATCAAAAGCCATGCATGCTCATGCCCTCTCCCTAAAATGGCATCATATTTACCTGTCTCCGACGCCCTCCCTCACATCTCCAGCTTGCTCATTATACCCAAGCCATTGCACCAATGCCTATGTAGTGATGCCATGTTGCTTAGAGAACACTAACAAGAAGACAAAGTATCTGCACCTTCAGTGCAGTGTTCTCTTGTTCCTGAATATTCTCAATGTGAAGTTGATTGACTCTGTGTTTGTGGAACTCACGGATGGGAACGGCAACTCTACTAACTCCTATACTTGGCCATGGTCTCTGTGTGCAAAAGATCTTCTGGTTTCACTCTTTTAAAAGCAGGGACTCTAATTACAAGTGAGTGAGTGAGGCAGCCAGTCAGCCAGTCTCTCAGGAAGCAAATGCACCTCTTATCTAGGTACCAAAGGCCATCTTGCCTGGTAAATATTGCTGATAATTCCATGTGCTCAGAGGATGGATCTCAAGTTATTATTGTTGTTTATCATATCTTTCTGGATAAGTCCCCTTATGTTCCCACAATTATTTATTAGTTCTAGAACATTCTCTGCTTTTCCACCCCTCTCTGTCTTCTCATTTGCTTCCTCCTGTCTACAATGTTCCATTCCCTAGTCAAAATTCTCTTGCTTTGAAGAGCCAACTGAGAAGGGATCCCTTGCTGTAAGGCTAGGTGGCCCATTAACAGCATTTCTCCATGTAGCACTTAGCATCTTACATGGTCAGGACTTCTTGGTTTGGTTAGGAATATGTGTGTCCTCACAAACCTTTCCAGAGCAGAGATTTGACTTTATTTCCAGTTCCTGATACAGTATCTGTCACAAAGTACACCAAAGATATTCATGGGATAACTCAACTAATGGGCTAGCTTCATGGTCCTTCCACCATTTCCCATTTATTTTGTAGCCAATTTTCTTTGCAAGCAAACAGCAACAAATAACAAGATCCAAAATTGCCAGCCCATGCTGGCCCATGGCCCCTGTGGATTCATCCTCAGCCACAGCTTTAACTGGAGGGAGATGATCCTAACTTGGCACCACCTTGGGGCAGTAACTACACCTGATTCTTAAATTGAGTTTAGGCTAAAAAAATTAATTCTTTTCAAGTAGTTTTCAAAAATGGCTCAAACAGAAACACATAGGCCCTGCTTTAAATACAGGTTGCTTCCTCTTTTTTTGAGTTATTGATCAACTTAAAACAAGTAAAGTCTCCTCAGAGAAGAAAAACAATGATTATTTACCTTAATTTAGGTACAGATAGAACAGTCATATCAGAGAGAGATACTGTAGGGTTTACTTGCTATGGTGCATTGCTAAGTCCATGCTAATAGGAAAATGTTTTCCTTGATGTGTGCCTGTGCTTGGAAACCTAAGGAAAGAGTCAGAAACATCTATGAAGATGGCAGCCTACCCCTTTAGACAAAGGCTTGCTCACTGCTCTCCCAAAAGTAGAGAACAATGGCAGCTGCCAGGCCGAGCTGCAGGCCATCGGTACATAATCCGCCATAAACAAAGCAGACACTGGCGGGGCTGCCTCTGCACAGAGAGGACCTCAGGGCTGTTCACTGGCTTCTTCACCTGTGTCTGTTTGCCCAGACAATAGAGAGGCAGCTTCCCCAGCTTCTGGGTCATGCCAATCCCACACGACACATTTCCAGTTCCTCGTCTGTAAAATTGGAGCGTTCAAGTGTAGGGGAGGCGGCTCTTTGAGTTCAGGGGAACCAAAGATTGCTGACAAGGGGGTGTGGTGCCTGTCAGGGAAGGCTGCACAGAAGCAAAAGGCTTTGCGCAGTACCTGGAAGAATGCACAGCATTTCAAAGGAGGGGCTGCAGCAGGAGGCTGCACTGAGGGGTTATTAAAGTGTGGAGGAATGAAACATAACTGAGAACAGAGAGGAAGCCAATTTGATAGGAGGTCTGAGCCCTGCCAAATCTGCAACTTACATCTCTTATCATCTAGCATTACTCAAGATCCTTTTATAGCCTGAGAACTATATTATCATGCAATACCATTTATCAGGTAGCCAGACTTGCAAAGTCAAAGCGATGGGAAGGATGTGGTGGTGAATGGCAAGAGGCAGAACTTCCCTGAAGTTTTCATTTCAGTTCACCAATTGTATTAGTTGGATAAAATGATATGTGTGCAGATAGCACCGAGCCGTGCGGAGATGAGGAAAGACAGTGTGTAGCAGTAGGTTACTGGGGTCTCTCTGTTCTTTCCTTCTTGAAGCAAAGAATTCAGTCAAGAGACACATTTTAAGAAGAAGTTTATCAAATCAAAGCAAAAACTCTGAGAAGAGACTGGAGCAGGCTGTCTCAAAGGATGGTAGCAGATCAGGGTGCTATTGATTTTATTCTTTCGTTTTCATCTTTGTGTACATCTGTGCAGGTGTGTGCATTTTGGTTGGGGAGACCTGTGTGTGCAGGTGCATATGCAATGCATGCATGTGCATGTAGAGGCCAGAGTTCAGCCTCAAGTGCTGGTCTCCAGACACCCTCTATGTTGGTTTTTGAGGGAGAGTCTCTCTGGGACTCTATGATAGACTGGCTGGCCAGCAAGCCTTAGGAATCTATGTGGTTTTGCCTCCCCCAAACTGGAATTATAAGAACATACCCACTACAACTGGCTTTTTATTGGGATGTTGGGGATTGAATTCCAGTCCTCATGGTTGCCAGACAAGCAAGCACTTTACTGACTGAACTGTGTTTCCAGCTCTGTGTGCTATTGATTTTACAGAAATATTTATGAATATTTGTGAGCAGAGTGGAATATTCATGGGATGAGGTGACACTTTCCCTTCCTAAATTATGATGGGTCAGAACTTGCTTTGAGGGAAATTCTTCCCATGATCCACTAGAAAATAAATTTCACAAAGGCATGTGATGAGGGACATCAAAACAACAATCTAAGTAACACTGTAGTGGAGTCAGGGATCTGTGAGGGTTCAGACAATTTGTAAGTGCATGTGTGTGGCAGTTAGGAAAGTGCCCAGGTGTTTCAGTCTCTGATGTAGCTTCAAGGATGTTTTCCACAAAGGGGTGCTCTGACCTTCAAGGGGTATCATTACTCAGCTGTGGTTGCCCTGGTGACCTTGTATGTAACTACTTGCCTATCTAGCATGTTAAAGGCTGATTTAAACTTGATCAAAGAAACTTGTCACTAGGATCCTTCTACTTCTTCCCAAAAACATTCTAGAAAAATACAAAGACAGCTATCTAGTGACCACTATTGCCTGGCATGTCCTCTCTCTGTTTGGAAACTCAGGCATACCGTTCATTTATACTGGTAATCTTGCATACTGAAATGTACCAAATAGCAAGCTGAGGATGTAGCTCAGTGGCAGAGCATTGGGCTAATGTGCGCAAAGTCCTGTGTTCAATCCCTAACCCCACAAAGAAAAAATAAATGCATCCTCTTAATTGTGGCTTTGGTACTAGTTGTAGCTCATTAACTAGATGATAAATAATCATAGAGTTTCTTGCAGCTTGCTAGACTATAAGCTCCTTGAAACCAACTGTGAACTCCTCTGGTTTCATGGCCCTATGATGTCTTGGGGAGCATCAGTAACCATTGTGATTAACCCAGTTTTACTTGCCCTTCTTAGAAAATTCTCACTCATGGAAGATACTTGCACATCCATGTATAATGCAGCATTATTAACAACAACCAAGATCTGGAACCAGCCTAGATGCCCATCAAGAGATGAATGAATAAAGACAAGAATGGAGGGATGGAAAGATAGCTCAGCAGTAAAGAACCCTTGCTGTTGTTTCAGAGAACCTGGATTCAATTTCTGTCTGTAACAATTTGTCTGTAATACCAGCCCTCTTCTGGTCTCTGTGGGCATTGCAAAACATGGGTGCACTTACATACATGCAGATAATACACTCATACACATAAAATAAAAATAATAAAACATTTTTAAAAAGAAAAGAAATGGAGTTATATTCAGCTATAAAGAAGAAAGATATTATATCATTGACAAAAAATGGATGGAACTGGACACCATCATGTTAAGTGAAATAAGGTGAACTCAGAAAGACAAATATCACATTGCCTGTTATCTACAGAATGTTGATTTTTAAAATATATGTATATAACACATATGAATTATATGAAAGTAGAAAGGGAAATGTGTGTGTGGGGAGGAGGATCTATAAAGGGAGGGGGGAGAAAGGATCAAGAAGAGAGTGCCAAAGGAAAAAGGGAAATCAAATGCTACAATATTACGTACTCCCTCTTACATGTGGAATCTGCATGTGTGTGGTTTGTGAGTGTGTATTAACGGGAAAGCAAAAGGGGGCTATTTGGGGAAGGGAATGCATCCACAAGGAGAGGGGAGACAAGAAAGTGAAATCAGAGGCATTTAGGAAAATGTCATCAGCAAGCCCAATATTTTGTATGCTTATCTAGAAAAAAATGGAAAAAGAAACTTCTGTCCTGGAAATTTCCATCAACTCCATTCAGAAACGCAGAAAATATCTGATCAATTAATATTCTTTGATTGCTGGTTCCCTGACTGGTTCTAAAGACAAACATCTCAAAGCATGTCCTCATCTATGACAGCAGCTACAGGCATTCATTGGTTTCTATATCCCAAGTTGTATGCAAATGAAACTTTCTCCAAATTTTTATCCTGGATAAGACTCATTTTGTCTTCAAACCCTGAGGACTTAAACCCAGTATGTTTAGAATTCCACCTCTGCCTGGGTGACTGGCACCTCTACTGTTTGGTTGGAACTTATACTGTTGCCAAAACTCTAGGAGACCCCTCCACTGTTAAGAAGGGTAACCACAAAACTTACTGTACAGCAGCAGTGTTGTTCCATGGAAATTTAAAGCAGGTTCTTGTTGGGGCACAGCATAAATTAGTTATATATGGGGATGGTAGTTTTTTTCATCTTCAGTTGTCTCTGATGCTGCTAATATGAAAATAATTGTTCTGTTAATACCACTCTGTAATTGCAAAAAAAGAGAAATTGCAGCTGTTTTGTTGACATTCTGAATGCTTCTAAGTAAATACAACTTTTATTAGAGAAAAAGACCTTACTCTACAAAATACTGCCTATTGTGCGGGTGAGAGGGGAACACACAGGAGTACTAGGGTCATGCCTTTTCATTCACATTGTTGTCATCTCCTGCTTAGATTGTGGTGAGAGTTTCCTGCCCATCGTCTTCTCAATAGTCTGGTTTTCTTTTCTTTCTTTCTTTTTTTTTAAATCCTACCCCAACACTTTATTTATTTTATTTTATTTTATTTTATTTATTTCTGTATGTGTATCAGTGTACTGTCTGCATGCAGGTCTGTGCACCCGTGTCGTGCAATGCTGCGGAGGTCAGAAGAGGGTGTCAGATTCCCCTGGAACTGGAGTTCTCCTAGAATTGGAGTTTCAGACGGTTCTAGGCCGCCATGTGGGTGCTGGGGATCGAACCCAGGTCCTCTGTAAGAGCGGTCGGCGCTCTTAACCACTAGGCCATCTCTCCAGCCCCAATAGTCTGGTTTTCTAATAGAATACTCTTCTTAAAACATGTATTTGGTCATCTCATCCCTATATTTAAAAGGTTTCTAATGGATCTTAGCTCTTAGCCCAACCTGGGTCTCTAGGATCCTGCTCCAGACTTATGGCCCTGAGACCCTCTGGAACTCAACATCTTAGCTCTCTGACTTACTCAGATCTCAGGGATCCCAACCTATCCTGGATCTCTGTGCTCCTCCAGTCTTGGCAGAGTGAATCACTCCCTGCCATCTTTGATCACAGTCCAGTCTGGATCTTGGGATCCTTCCCCACCCCAGAATTACTGCCCTGAGCTCCAGGCCTGAAACTCTCTAGACTCAGCATCTTAGTTCCCAGACTGCTTCGGATCACGGGGATCCTATCCCATCCTGATGTGTGTACCTCTCTAAGTCTTTGAAGGGTGAATCACTATTCGCCACGTGTATGCCTCTCTCGTCTTTGAAGGGTGAATCATTATTTGCCATCTCAGCTCTCAGTCTGGCCTTGATTTCTGGGATTTTTTTTCTCTACTCCAGACTTGCAGTCCTGAACACCGTCCCTGACACCTCCTTGTGCCCTGCCATCTGTGCTCTTTGAACCTCAGACTTCCATCCCCCTTAATGTACCAGCTAACCTGTTCACATAGCAGCCCCATCCCAGAACCCTGTGCAGTCAATCCTGGAGTCTCAACTCAAATTTGCACCTATCTCTAGCTGAACCGAGACCACTTCTTTCACCCCAATTGCACATCAATATACAGTGGCCCCAAAACTGAACACCATGACTCAGTTGGGCCTGACAAGTTGGAGAATGAAAAAACAGATACAAACAAATATTCAACAAAGATGAGATCATTTGTCCATATCAAGAAACACCACCATACCATTACAGATGCCCAGGTCTCAGTGATAAAACATAAACAACTTGAATAACCAAGATAGTATGGCTACTATAGAAATTAAGAACACCATTGTAATGTTTCCCCAGACAGACCACCAAGCAGATGCACAAGACAATGACTTCCACATAGCAATTATAAATGTCTTCAATAAACTCAAGGATAATATGAATTTAAAAAAACTGATGAAGTCTGTAAAAACACAAACAGTTGAATGGAATAACTAAAACAATTCAAACATGAAACTAAATTTATTAAAGAGATAGAATCTCTGAAAAAAGCCAATCTGAAATAAAACTTGAAATAAAAAATCCCAGAACTCAAATAAAAAGCCTAGAGGAAAGAAGCCAAAAAGAAAGTAGAGGAAATAGAACAGAATATCATCTTGATGATGAGCTTGGGGAAATAGACTGCTCAAAGAAAGTGTGAAATCTAAAATAACCCAGGAACAGAATATGCAAGACCTCTGGACACTGTAAAAATACAAAAATCTATGAGTCCTAGGTAGAGAAAAAGGAAAAGAAAACCAGATAAAAGGTACAGAATGTATTTTTAATAAAGGCATAGAAGAAAATTTCCCAAACCTAGGGAAAGAGATACCTGCCCTAGGGTAGGTATAGAGGCATAGAGAATACCACGCAGACGGGAACAGAAAAGAAAGTTCCCAAGTCATATAATGGTCAAAACATTGAATACACAGAACAAAGAAAAGATCTCAAAAGCTGTAAGAGAGAAAGACCAAGTCACAAATAAAGGCAGGTCCATTTGAATAACAGCTGACTTTTCAATGGAGACTATGAAATACAGAAGGTCCTGGACCAATGTCCTATAAATCATGAAATAATTCTGGCCGAGACCACTATAGCTAGCAAAATTGTGAGTTGTAATAAAAGAGAAAGAAAAGCTTAGCATGATGGAAATAGATTTAAATAATTTAGGTCCACAAAACCAGAGAATTCTCTATAGAGAATATGGAATATTTCGGTCAGAAGATTAAACCCTCTCAACAGGGCACAAAGGATAAAAAAAGGTATCCCAGAATAGTTCACTAAAAGTGGTCAAAGTCCATAGCACTACAACACCAAGATAACAGCAATCAATAAACTCTTAATGTTAATGGTCTCAACTCCGCAGTAAAAAAAGACACAGAGTAAACAATTGTATTAAAATACAGGATTCATCCAATTTTGCCTCCAAGAAACATACCTCATCAGCAATGCTTGACATCCACTTAGGGTAAAAGGATGGAAAAAGATATTCCAAGAAAATGGAACTAAGAAACAAGCAGATGTAACTATTCTAATATCTGACAAAATAGACTTCACACTAAGACTAGTCAGAAGATGCAGGGAAGGTGACTTTATACTCATTGAAGAAAAAAAACCACCAAGAATAAATTACAACCTAAACATATATGCATCTCACACAGGGGCATCCAATTTCATGAAGAAAGTTTATTAGTTCTAAAATCTCATATTGACTCCAACACAGTGAATGTGGGTGACTTCAGGACCCACCTGTCACCAACAAAGAGGTCAACCAGACAAAAATTAAACACAGAAATCCTGGGGTTAAATGACACCATAAATAAAATGCACTTTACAGATGTCTACAGAACATTCCACCCAAACACCAAAGAATACACTTTTTCTCAGGAGCCCATGGAACTTTCTCCAAAATCGACCATATATTGGAACACAAAACCATAAATTTATGAAAATTCAAATATCAAACACCAAAGAATACACTTTTTCTCAGGAGCCCATGGAACTTTCTCCAAAATCGACCATATATTGGAACACAAAACCATAAATTTATGAAAATTCAAATATCAAACACCAAAGAATACACTTTTTCTCAGGAGCCCATGGAACTTTCTCCAAAATCGACCATATATTGGAACACAAAACCATAAATTTATGAAAATTCAAATATCACCTTGTGTTCTGTCAGATCACAAAAGAATAAAGATGGATGTCAGCAACAATAAAAATGTGAGAAATGGGGCTGGAGAGATAGCCTAGCAGTTGAGAGTGCCGACTGTTCTTGCAGAGGACCTGGGTTCAATCCCCAGCACCCACATGGCAGCTGAGAACCGTCTAACTCCAGTTCCAGGGGAATCTGATGCCCTCTTCTGAACTCTGCAGCATTGCATGACACAGGTGCACAAACCTACATGCAGACAGTACATTCATACACATACAAGAATAAATAAAAATTAAAAAAATAAAAAACCAAAAAATGTGAGAAAGTATACAAATTCATAGGAACTAAGCAATGCACTACTGAATGAAAATTTGATCATGGGAGAAATCAAGAAGGAAATTAAAAATTTCTTCATTTAACAAAAATGAAGATACAACATACCAAAACTTTTGGGATATAATGAAGGCAGTCCCAAGAGGAAAATTTATAGCATTAAGTGCCTACACCAGAAAATTAGACACAGATCATATAACTAAATTAATGATGTATCCAAAAGCCTTGGAAAACCAAGAACAAACAACACATAAAAACAATAAATGAGAAGAGATAAAAAAAAACCAAAGGCTGGAATTAATGAAATAGAATAGAAAAAATGAAAACAATACAAATAATCAATGAAACAAAGAGTTGGTTATTTGGAAAAGATTAACAAGATTGACAAATCTTTAGTCCAACTAATCAAAAGAAGCGAAAAGGTTCTAATTAATGTATGCAGAGATGAAAAGGGAATATAAAAAAAGAAATATTAAAACAGACCTGAAGGAAATTCAGAAACCACAAGTACCTACCTTAAAAAATCTATATTCGGGCTGGAGAGATAGCCTAGCGGTTAAGAGCACCGACGCTCTTGCAGAGGACCCGGGTTCGATCCCCAGCACCCACATGGCGGCTAAGAACCGTCTGTAACTCCAATTCCAGGAGAACTCCAGTTCCAGGGGAATCCGAGACCCTCTTCTGACCTCCGCGGCATTGCACGACATGGGTGCACAGACCTGCATGCAGACAGTACATTCATACACATACAAAAATAAATAAATAATAATAAAAAAATTTAAAAAAAAAATAAAAATAAAAAAAAATAAAAAATCTATATTCTATTAAACTAGAAAATCTAAATAACTATCTAAATTTCTAGATATATTAATTCAAAAATACAAATAATTTAAACAGATTCATAACAACCAATGAGAAAGATACAGCATTTTAAAATTTTCCAACTAAAAAGAACCCACGACTAAATGAATACAGTGCAGAATTCTACCAAGACTTCAAAGAAAAACTAACACTAAATACTCCTAAAATATTCTGTATATAGACAATGAAGGAACACCTCCAAGTTCCTTCTATGAAGCCAGTATTACTCTGAAACCAAAACTAGACAAAACCCCAACAAAAAGAAAAATATAAAGCAATCTGTGATAAATATAGAGTCAAAATTCTCAATAAAGTACAAATCAAACACAAGAACACATTAAAAGATTATCCACCATGATCAAGTTGGCTTTATCCCAGATGAAGGGATGGTTCAATATATGTAAATCAATAAATGTAATCCACCACATAAACAGACTTAAGGACAGAAAGAAACCATATGATTATCTTATTAGATACAGAAAAGGCCTTTGATAAAATCCAACATCCATTCATGATAAAAGTCATGGATAACCAAGGCATACAGGGGACATATCTCATCATAATAAAGACAATACCATAGCCAACATCATATTAAATGGAGAAAAGATGAAAGAATTCCCATTAAAATGAAGAATGATACAATGATGTCCACGCTCTTCATTCCTGGTCAATATGGTGCTTGAGATCTTAGCTAGAGCAATAAGAGAAACAAAAAGATAAAGATATTATGAATAAGAAAGGAAGTAATTAAAGCATTTTTATTTGGAAAGATTGTAAGAGCCAGGGAGGTTGTGTATGACCATATGGAAACAGTTTTACAGGCTCCTGAGACTTTGCTCATATGAATCTATCACAATGATGTTAGCAGGCACAAGACCCATGCAAACTCAAGCAGTCAAAACCCCAGCACAGAACTGTACAAATGGGAAGCAGGCCCCAATCTTAGCTGAAGACTAAGCTGATTACTGCTGGATGAGGGAAAGCTGATCTTCTTTAAGGAAGTGACTTTAGATAGGGTGACTAGACCCCAGTGGATGAGCTTGCACTGAGGGATGCCTGGGAATATTAACTTGACTCAATGAGCCTTAACATAAATTACAGAATGCATGAAGTTTTGTGGAGAGGGGGCTATGGGGAGGGTGCAGATGTAGGGTTATAAAGATGAGTAAGGACTGGTCATCCTAATTCTGACACAGGCAGGCCAGCTGCCATGCCTGAAATAAACCTGACTTCCTTTTCATCAGAGTCCTGACATTTTCTCCTCTCTGCACCAAGTCTCCCCTCAAAATGAACCTAACATCTGATGCCATGAACCGGTTTGAGGGTTGAGACTCTAGCTGCCTTGGGTTCAGCATGGCTGACGGACTCCCACCAGACCATCTGCCAGCTTTAGGCTCTGCTCCACCATGGATCTGACTTCATCCAAAGTCACAGAACAGAAAGCTCACTTCACATTGTACCATCTTCAGCATGTCTAAGTTCAGTGGCTGAAGAGTTCTGGTCTTGTGGAGGGGTCGTGTTACCTTGTCCATGTGCACTGCGTTTGTGCTGTGGTTTGCACATCTATTGGCTTGGGCATCTCTTCTTACTGAGCAGCTTACTCTTGAAGACTCAATCTCCATTCCTACTTGGGGAAGGAGGAAACAGACTGCTACTGCAGCAATATCATCAAACTGCACAAGGCACAGAAATACACTTAACATCAGTTACAGCTCACTGATAAATCACCAGTGACAATATAACTGAAAATGATGAAACCATTTTGGAATATAACTATGAAGTTAAAAGTTCTTTAGTGAACTTTGGTGGGACATGCCTTTAATCTCAGCACTTTGGAGGCAGAGGTAGGCAGATCTCTATGAGTTCAAGGCCAGCCTGGTCTACATGGTGAGTTCCGGGCTAGCTGGGGCTACAAGGAGATCCTGTCTCAAAAAGACCAAAAAACTTATTTAGGGACCTGGAGAGATGGTTAAGAGTACTGGCTGCTCTTGAAGAAGTTCTGACCTGGGTCCCCAGCATCCATATATTGGCTAACAACCATCTGTAACTCCTGTTCCAGGTCATGTGATACCCTATTCTGATCTCTGTGGGCATTGCATGACATAGGCATACCTACACACATGCAGAAAAACATTCATACCCATAAAAATAAGTCCAAAAATTAAATTATTTAGGGTAAATATAGAAATAACAAATGAATGAGATAACAGGAGAGAGGGAAAGAAGAGAGGTTGAAAATGAGTTTAAATAAATATAAAGAAGGGGACTAGAGAAGACTGCTACAGAGAGGAAGAGACTAGAAAAATAGCCAAAGAATTTTTATTAAAAAGACTTCTCTTGGGGGCCAGAGAGATGGCCTAGTGGTTAAGAGTGCTGACTGCTCTTGCAGAGGACCTGGGTTTGATCCCCAGCAACCACATGGTGGCTGAGAACCGTCTGTAACTCCAGTTCCAGGGGAATCTGACACCCTCTTCTGACCTCTGAGGCACTGCACGACATGGGTTGCACAAATCTGCATGGAGACAGTACATTCATACACATATGAAAATAAATAAAATAAAAAAACTTCTCTTACTAAAAATTAGAGAATGAAAAAATAAAAGAAGCCTGGTATGGTGGCATACCTTTAATCCCAGCACTCAGGAGCCACCATCCTGGAACCCCAGTCCAGGGGATCTGATGCCCCTTTCTGGCATCTGTTGGGCATTGTATTCACCTGGTACCCTTGCAAAATATTCATACACATAAAAAATGAAAAGTCAAAAAAAAGATGAGTAAAATGTTTTGTATGAAATACAGAGAGTTCAATTAAATTTTTTAAAGTATTCTTATTTGCAAATGATATGATTGTCTTCATAAAAGACCCCAAAGACTCCACCAGAAATCTCTAGAGCTGAAAAATATATTCAGCAAAGTAGCAAGTTATAAAATTAACACAAAAGCCACTAGCCTTCGTATACATCACCAACAAATGTCTTGAGATAAAAAAATTATGGAAATAATTCATTTCATGATAAACTCAAAATTGACAAAATATATTGTAATAAATCTAACAAAAGAAGTAGAGAACTTGTACAATAAAAGCTTTAAGACAGTGAAGAAAGAAATTGAAGAAGACACCAGAAGATGAAAAGACCTCCCATGTTCCGGGATCAGTAGGATTCATAATGTGAAAATGGCCATCCTACCAAAGCAATCTACAAATCCAGTACAATCTCCATCAAAATTCCAACATGATTCTTCACAGAAACTGAAAAAATGATCTCAAATGTCATATAGAACTACAAAAACACCAGGATACAGAAGTTAACAATTAAATAACTGCTGGAGATATTACTATTCCTGAAATCAAATTATATTACAGAGCTTCAGTTATAAAAACAGTATGGTCCTAGCATAAAAGCAGGCACATTGATAGGTGGAACAGAACTGGCAACCCAGGCATTTACAGCGCGAAGGAGTCAAAAATACACAGTGGAGAAAAGACACTTATATTCAACAAATGATGCTGGTCAAAACTGGATAGCTGCATGTAGAAGAATGAAATTACATCCCTATCTCCTACCGTGCAAAAAACTCAACTCCAAATGGATCAAAGACCTCAACATAAGACCTGATACCCTGAATCAGATAAAGAAGAAAGTAGGGGATACGTTGGAACTTACAAGCACAGAAAAGGACTGCTTTCTGTACTGGACTCCTATAGTGCATACATTAAGTCCAATAATTGACAAATGGAATCACAAAAACTAATAACCTTCTGTACATCAAAGGACATCATCATTCAAATGAAGAAGCAATGTATAGAATGGGAAGAAAATTTTACCAGCTATACATCTGACACAGGGTTAATACCTAGAATATACAAAGAGCTCAAAAAACTAAACACAAAAAAACAAACAACCCAATTTAAAAGTGGGACAAGGAGTTGAACACAGAGTTCTCTAAAGATGAAACACAAATGGTTGAGAATATTTTTAAAAATATTCAAGATCATAATTCATCAGAGCAATGCAGATTAAAATGACGCTGAAATTTCATCTTACCCTACTCAGAATGGACTAAGATCCAAAAAGCAAACAACACATGCTGGCAAGATGTGGAAAATGGGGAAATCATCACTGTTGGTGGCAGTACATACTGGTGCATCCACTATGGAAATCAATGTGGAGAGTCCTCAAACAGCTTAAAATTGACCTATTATATGACCCAGCCTATTCTTGGGCATACACCCAAAAGACTCTATGGCCTACTACAGAAATACCTGTTCATCCAGATTCACTGCTGCTCTTTTCATAATATACAGAAATTGGAAACAACCTAGATGTCCATCAACTGATAAATGGATAATGAAGGTGTGGTACATACACACAATGGAATATTATTCAAGTTTTTGAGGCCGTCATGCTAAGTGAAGTAACACAGTCCCAGAAAAACAAATGATGTATGGTGTCCCTCCTTTGTGGATCCTAGTACCAAATCCTTATATACTCTGTTATTTTGGTATATGCGTGGAGTGTATGTATGCATATTTTGGAGTAATATAAAATTAAAGGGAACAGAATCAACAAAAGACTTGTTCAAAGATCTGACCAAAACAGTAAGCTTCTACACTGAAAAAGTTTTTAAAAAAGACTAAGAAAAAGATGGCAGACAGGACTTAACATGTATGGCAGAGTGCATGAGTTCTGGTGGGGGAGTGGTGTGGGCATGGATGGGGGAAACAGGTCTAAGTTGATTGGGAAAGGACACTGTTGCTAAAGACACCACACACATGAGCTGTAGAACAAACAAGGAGAAATCAAACTGCTGCTGACATCAGAGCCTCATCCCTACTGGCTAGAGTTCAAGGTGCTACAAGGTGCTATGAGTGCTACTAGAAGGAAAAAAAAATAATCTTCAACCTTGCCCATTTGTGAATCCTGTGAGCCACAACAATGACTGGTCTGATGAGCTATACCCTATGATTCGAGAGTGGCATGAACATTATGGATATAACCAACTACTCTCTAATAGGATTTAAGGTCCACTGTATAGGATTGAGCTCATACCTAACACATTTCAGGCTTAGGAAACTGAGACTAGACAGGTCACAGACCATAGGAGAAAGCCTAATACTAGTTTTCTACTGAATAGTTACCATGTTAAACTGACTCTTAATAACTTATTGTTATACCCATAGATTACGCATCTCTCAACTCTCACCAGAGACATTTTCTTATGCAGCAGATGGTGATTAATACAGAAACCCACAATTGGCCAATGTGCAGAGAACAAGAGGCCACAGAGTGCTTATCCTTGAATAGGACACCTATGTCAAACTTCTAACTTCCAAGGCTCATGGATCATTGCAGAAGAGGGAGGAGAAATACTGTAAGGGGCAGCCAGGTGGTGGTGACCACAAGGAAACAAGAGTTTTCCAGACAGCCTGGCAGTTACTTGTATGAACTCACAGCGATGGTAACAGTATACACAAGTCATATGAAAGTTTAAACCAGACCAAATCCCAGGACATTGGGAAGTGAATAAGAAATTCCAACTCAAGCTAATAAAATTTTAGCAACCAATGGCTTCTGGGAAGGGGCGAGACAGTCTCTTTCAAGGATAGACCTCCTAGTAGATGAAAGAGCCTCCAGTGGATAGACCTACACTGAAGGATACTGGGACACAAATTCAACTCTACATGCCTTATTATGTATATGTGTGTGTATATATATATGTATATATGAGTATATGGTATTACATAGAAAGTAAATTATATATTATATCATAATATTATATGAGCATATTAAATTGGGTAGGGGCCATAAGCGAGGTGGTTAAGGGATAGTAATCTAAATAATATCAAATTTTATTTCATGAAAAGTACAGAAATTCAATTAAAATGTGTTTAAAAACTTTCCAATGATCTTGAAGTTTTTAAGAATAAAATTGAAGTTTGACAATCTGGTGCCCATTTCTTTCTTTAATGTCATTTCTTACTTTGCTTATTTCTTGGTTTCTGGGGCTTGTGCAACACTCAGACTGAAGTCTACCGCAGATGCTGTACCTTCGTATGTCCCAGTTGTTGCACACGGTACCTGATACCCTTCTCTTGTCCTTTCCTCCTTCTTACACTCCCCTCTTTCTTGGGATTCCATATGACTTCCATGGCTTCCATCTGACCTCCACCCAGAAACTGAAATGACCTAAATAAAAATAGGAAATTAAACTATGTCCCTTCAGCTAAACAATTCAGTAACTTCTGATATTTTATAACGTAAGTCCTGGTCTCTTTAGAAGGGATTAATAACTCTTCTCACTACTCTTAGGTCTTCATATTTGTCTCTAAAATGTCTTTCTTTATTTTACAGGAGAGTTGGTTACAATATTCATGTTAGTCAAATTTTTAAATGTTTTTGGATTTAATAATTTTACTATATGTGTATGAATGTTTTGCCTGTATGTATGTAAGTGCACCTATGTTACACAATGTCTGTAGAGGCCAGAAATGGGAGTTCCTCTGGAACTGGAGTTACTGACAGTTGTTACTTACCATGTGGGTGCTGAGAACCAAACTTGAGTCCTCTCTAAATGCAGTCATTATTCTTAACCACTGAGCCATTTCTCCAGTCCCAAAGTTTGTCAAATTTTTAACTAATTTCTGTCTTCACTGTACCTTTGATACAATACATAACCTTACTTACCTAACTCATGTATCTTAGGGGGTTATTCAGAAGATGATATAATTATTATTTTCAACAACATACACAATACACCTTTGGTGGATGTTACTTGTCACCATTGCTTCTTTAATATTTTATTTACTTTAAAAATTTTTATGTGTATGAGTGCATTGCCTACATATGTGTAAGTGCACCCATGTTACACAATGTCTGCAGAGGTGAAGAGGGTGTTGCTTTCCCCTAGAACTGGAGTTATGGGTGGTTGTTAGCCACCATGTGGGTTCTGGGAATCAAATTCTGGTCCTCTGAAAGAGCAGCCAGTGCTTTTTACTGCTAGGCCATCTCTCCACCCCCACTTGTCACCATTGTTAACATTATTACTGACATTCTAAGCATTTCTCTAAGGAATGGTCTTCAAGACCAAGATTTATCAATTCAATATTTACTGAACACCTGCAGTGTTCCAGAAACTCTGCTCAGCTTTGAGAAGATAAATAAGATTGTTGTTGTTTTCAAGAACACTATAGTGTAGTTGTCCTCCCTTACACAGTAATCATCTTAGTGTGAGCTACTCAAAATCATCCAATCACATGTCATCTTCCCCATATGATCATGTGATCATTGCAGTCAGGAATGAATGTATTCATTTTTCAAATTAAAAAAGTATTACATTTATTTATCTATTTATTTACTGCAGAGGGGAAGGGGTCATAATGCATATGTGGAAGTCCCAGGACAACTTACAGGAGTCATTTCTCTCTTTTCATTATGTCAGTCACTGGGATCAGACTAAGGTTTTCAGCCTTGGCAGGAAGGGTCCTTCCCTGCAGAGCCTCCCTGGAGCCCTATAGTCACTTTGGACATGTACTTTTCCTGGAACGCAACAAACTTTCAGTTAATGTTTGTTGCACTGAACAAATATCACAGTTATTCTTTGTCAGATATGTTCCAAATCCATAAAAATCAACTTACACCAGGTCTAAAATTCTCCTTCTTGTTGATGCTGTGCTGAAGAAAATAAGTGCTATGATTTTGCCTATTTTTCTGATTTTCCTAAGTGTGCAAACTTTATAAAGTATGTTCCAGCATCTTATATGTTACAGATAGAAATTAAGCATTTATCTCTCCTAGCTTTTCTTGTAAGCTCCATAAAATAATCGTAGTCATTGTGTTTTCCTCAGGAAAGGTCCACGATAATCCTACGCATTGGATGGATTTCAGTAAAGGTCATCAAACATGATCATCCATCCATCCTTCTCATCCTCCCATCTCCCATCATCATCCTTGTGGGTTTGAACATCAGGCTCCCCACTTGGTGGCACTATTTGGGGAGACTTAGGAGATGTGGCCTTGCGGGGTGTGTCGCTGCAGCCTCACCCCCCTGCTAGTTTGCTCTCTTACTTCCTGGGCACACAGAGATGTGATCTCTCAGGTTCCTACTCTTCTGATAATGACTTCCATTGTAGATTTCCCACAATTGTAGACTTCCCTGTGGAACTATAAGCCAAAATAGATCTTATTACAACAATAAAAATGTAACTAATGAGCCGGGCGTGGTGGCACACGCTTTTAATCCTAGCACTTGGGAGGCAGAGGCAGGCGGATCTTTGTGAGTTCAAGGCCAGCCTGGTCTACAATGTGAGTTCCAGGACAGCTGGGGCTACAGGGAGAACCTGTCTCGAAAAGACAAAAAANATATAGTCCTTCTCATCCAGCTCTCTCTCATCTATATACCCATCCATCCATCCCTCTCACCCTCCCTTCTCCCATCCATCCACCTCTCCATCTCATCCATCCAGCCATCCCATTGTTCAACCTACCCACCCTTATTCATTCACTAATATCAATTAGACTTAAATTCTATTATTTGAATGATGTTTTCTTATTGGACTCATACATTGCAACAGAAATTTTGGCAATAAAAAAGTAGAGGAGAAGATGACATGGGTGTTTAATTTCTTTAATTTTTTTTATTAATTTTATTTATTTCTGTATGTGTATGAATGTACTGTCTGCATGCAAGTTTGTGCACCCGTGTCATGCAATGCCGCGGAGGTCAGAAGAGGGTATTGGATTCCCCTGGAACTGGAGTTCTCCTGGAATTGGAGTTTCAGACGGTTCTTGGCTGCCATATGGGTGCTGGGGATTGAACCCGGGTCCTCTTTAAGAGTGGTCGGTGCTCTTAACCGCTAGGCCATCTCTCCAGCACGGGTGTTTAATTTCTTAACACAACTATTACTAGCATTTTATCTAATCTAAAATATTTTTATTCAAGTTTACATTAAAGATGCCACATTCTTGGTGAAGTTTACCTTTTTTAAAAGAGCAAAGTGTTTTTAATTACTTGGAGAAAGTAAACACGAGTGAAGAGAAGCTCCAGGAATTTAATGAAGCTAGAACCTTGGGGCCCGAAGAACAAATGGAGAGAAACGATCATATGGTTCTCAGTTAAACAGTGAATTCCCCACGGATCACTTGGCAAATTGTAATCATTACCAGTGCCAAGTGTGCTAATAACACGAACAAATCCAACCCCCCAAATCGAATTTAATTGACTGGTAATAATTTCAAAGAACACCAGTCATATAGCAAAGGGGAAGGTGCTTACCATGAACTCTAATGTCGCTGGACTCTAATGGAAACAGCACATCAAGGTTTTTTAACCATTTTAATTTTGTGTGTGTGTGTGTGTGTGTGTGTGTGTGTATGTGTGTGTGTGTACAGGTGAGCACAGGTGTCTATGGAGGTCAGAAGACAAGGATTCCCTGGAGGTAGAGTTTCAACTAGTTGTGAGCCCACTGATATGGGTGCTGTGAACTGAATTCTAATCCTCTGTAGGAGAGTTACAAATTTTAACCTCTCCTGTTACAAATTTTAACCACTCCTGATCTTACAGGAGTACTTGCACTATCAGGAGCCAAAGAGATGGCTCAGCAGTTAAGACATTCTGCTCTCTCAGGGGACCCAAGTTTGGGTCTTAGCCCTTGAGTTGGATGGCTCACAACTGCCAACGAGTCTAGCTTCAAGGGCCCCAGTGCCCTTTTCTGGCTTCTGTGGGCACCTGCACATACATGTGCCATTCACTTACTCACACACAAATAAAACATATCAAAAAGAAGTAATTCCATCACAGGTCATGGTGTTCAACTCTCCCAATGTCTAGTCTCCTTCAAATCAAAATGAACGACATTCAGTTCTCCGTATGCCTTTTCCTACACAGTTATAGAGCTCCACCTACTGAACAAGGCATGGACCAGCAGTACACCCTACAGACAGCCAACACAGAGATCGGATCCCATCTGTGACAAGAAAACAATCCCACATTTATCCTCAAAAGAACTTGAACAAGTCAGCCTTCTGAGCTCTGTTAGCCCTGTTAGGAAACACAAGTCTGCATAAACTTCTAACATAAGTTCATTTGTGTGTCTGTGTGTTCGTGCATGTGTCTGTGCGTGTGCGTATGTGTGTGTGTGTGTGTGCGTGTGTGTGTGTGTAGCCAAAGGCTGACACTGGGTGCCTTCCTCTTCTGCCCTCCATCTTGTTTTTTTACAGATTCTCTCTGAACTTGGAGCTTGGCGATTCGGCCAGGCTGGCTTTTCAGCAAGGCTCTGGGACCCTCCTTTCTCCCGCTCTGTGGCTCTGGGATTACTGAGGATCTGAGCTAAGGTCCTTGGGCTCATGTATCAAGCAGTGTTCCTAATGTGCCATCTCCTCAGACCTTTCAATATCTTTTTGAGATTACTTTTAACATTGGGGATTGAACACAGGGGCTTGCGGGTAACAGGTATGTGCTCCAACACAGGGCTGGACCACTAGCCCCTTATATAATCTATTTCTATAAGAATTAGTAGAAAGTTAGAGGAATGTAGAAAGTTAGAGGAACATAGGGCAATTCTCAGACTTCTCTCTCTTTCTTCTGCTGGGCATATCCAGATTCCTATGCTGAATCAATCCAGATTGATCTAATGTCAACCGGCTGATGACATCACCACAGATAAACTTGCTTCCTCTTGGTTTCACAACCCCTGCAACGGTTTCCAGGTGTTTCCCTCGAGAACAAATCATCAGCATTTCACAGCATATGCTGTCCACCTGCTCTTCTGGAAGCAGCAGTCTAAAAACTCAGCAGTCGGTTCCTTTCTTGGGGTCCTTTGCCGTGTGTGTCTCATCTTGAAGTGGTTGGCAAGTAGGGCCTCCTTTGCAGGTCACTGGGGAGGCACTGTACCAAAGAACAGCCTGCAAGCCCTTCTGGCAGCCCGTGTTGTTCTGACAGATCCTAGCTACTCTTTGCTAATTATTCATTGTTTCATAGGATTCCTCAAGGCTTTCCATTAGCTGAGAATGTAAACACTCTTTTGTTAGCTTATCTATTGATTTCACTCCCTTGGTTTGAGTTCTGCTTTGCCAATTACTTATTCTAGAATGATCTAATGGAATCATAGACTCAGTAGTTGGATGCCTCCTATCTGTCATCCAGAAACAGCCATCTGCCTGAAGGTGACAAGAGGACAGAGGGACAGACGTATGGACCTTGGGAATTCTGAGAGATCAGTCTCATCAGGACAGCTTTCCATTGATGCAATGGACCCACCTGTAGCAGCCTAGCAGGCACCAGTGCTTTCCAGGGTAGCAGCACTGCATGTCTGAAAGGTAAATCCTCTGTACTCAGAATGGTCTCTGTGTCTCTGACTCCACAGAATCGAGTTCTCATGTTTGGTTGTCTTTCTGTAGCTTTCTATACCTGTGACCTTCTGTCTCCCTCTCCTTCCAATCATCTCTCTCTTCTCTGTCTCTGTCTCTCTGTCTGTTTCTCCTTCCATCTTATCTTCCCCATGATACTTTTTTCATTAAAACAATAAAATCTTTATTGGCAAGTAGTTGCCGTTAATTGGGTCACATAGACCCATGTACATATGCCATTCATAGGTTATTCTTCACAAACTCTGGAGACCTGAAAGTATAAGTTTTTTCCACAAAGAAAAAAAATTAATGTTTTTCAATATCCAGTCCTGGGATACCCTAGAATGTGTCACTACCTACCAAAAGGTACAGACAGGAGAAGTGTGGAGGGGTTCTCCTGCCACAGACAGGAACTGAGCTTTTAATTTTCTGACTAGAATTTCTCAAAAAAAAATCCACTAGGATATGGTATTTGCCTTTATAAGCATAACCTGCCCCTGAGTCAGGGCAAATCTCAACCTGGGGTACAGTCCTGCCCAGCCTAAATTAAAACTATTTTGGCTAATTGTAATCCAGAGGGACATGGAGAAAATGGACGGGTGGATCTTCTAATCAAGCTTAGGATGCTCAGAGAATGGAAAATTAGCAGAATGATTTTGCCACATTGTCCGATGGAACATTGAGACCCTTACAAATGTCATAGGCATTGACACACTGATGTAATCTCTAGGTAGAATTCTAAAAAATGCTCTAAAATAGATAAAGTATTAATACAATGATATTCATCACAGGACTGTTCATTATTGGATAAAGAAAGAAAAACTGGAAACAATTTTAATATCTGCCATTAAGAATTACTAAGAAAAAAGTTTGTGGAGAATATTATATATAGAAAAATGTGTATGTGCAATACATGGAGGGAAAAAGGCACAAGTAAGTAAAGAAACCTGAATGTGGGATTGTTGTGGTGCTGAGACCACTGGGAGAAAAAAGCACAAAGACTCTGGGTTCCAAATAGCTAAATTAGTTTTAATTTGGGCTAGCCAGGACTGTACTCCAGGTCAGGATTTAGAGGGCATGGCCCTGACTCAGCTGCGAGTTATGCTTATAAAAGCAGATACCATATCTTGGTGAATTTTTTTTTTAGAAACTTCAGTCAGACAATTAAAACCTCAGTTCCTGCCTACTGCAGGATTATAAAAGCTAAGATAAACAGTGGATGGGCAGCAAGAAATTGTTAAACATTGACAAAAGATAAGATAGTGTAGGACCCAAGATTCCATTAGGCTGAAGTAATAAAGGAGTAGGCCTTTGCCCCTTAACCTGCAAAACGCCAGGGATTCTAGCCTGCTCCTGCTTGCCAATGGACAGTTGGCCATGCAGCCCCCGCTTTGGGAATTTGAGCAAAAGGTGCCATATTCCTAAATCCATTATCTAAAGAGCATATCTTGGTTTCGGGAAGCCAACTGGAGCCTCTGCCGGCTAGCATAAACAAGGCTTTTTTTTTTTTTTTTTTCGTCTTTTTGAGACAGGGTCTCCCTGTAGCCCCAGCTGTCCTGGAACTCACTCTGTAGACCAGGCTGGCCTTGAACTCACAAAGATCCACCTGCCTCTGCCTCCCAAGTGCTAGGGTTAAAGGCATGCCCACCACACCCGGCCTAAATAAAGCTTTTGCACTGTGAATTTTCCCTGCATCCCCCCACCCCCCATCCTTGCCTCAAACTGGCCAGAAACTACTATATAAGACCCTAATCTTCTGCAAATAAATGAGTTTTAGTCCCTCTAGGCCAACTCCCAGGTCTTTGACCTGCTAGGTTTATGCTCTGAGTCCTGAGGCCTGTGCCTGGGCATGCATGCCTGCAGACACCAGGATCCCCACTGCCCCCACAACATAGTTAGCAGGCAGTCACAAGGCATGGTGGACAGGGGCCTCCAAAGGTCAAGATAACCAATTGGGTCTTCCTGGACTTCTTTTTCTGGGCCTGGGTTCAACCATTAAGATTGAATGACTAAAACAAAATGGAGTTACCTAGGCTGTGTATACATTCACAGAATTAGAAG
The DNA here is from genome assembly GCA_009823505.1 of Rhizomys pruinosus. NCBI lineage: Eukaryota > Metazoa > Chordata > Mammalia > Rodentia > Spalacidae > Rhizomys > Rhizomys pruinosus. The sequence goes on along the minus strand of VZQC01005193.1, from coordinate 7,799 downwards.
TAATTTTCTCCTCTGACTTTGCAATGCTTCAAAAATAAAGCAAGCTGAAGATAGTGATTACACTTATGGACTCACAATGATGTTTGCCTACACCAGATATGTACAAGATCTAAGTTGTAACTCTTTCAACATGGGTGAAGAAGGGAAACCTTGGGCCCCACCACAAGCTGAGGAGCTATCAGTGGTCATTCTTCAGAGGTGTAGCCACTGATAAATTGCCAATGATCCACTAAATAGCCACACACACATGCACATGAAAGCAACCCTAATTACATCAGTGGTTTACATTTTTAAAAAAGGACGTAAAAGGCGCTGGAGAGATGGCTCAGTGAGGACCTGGTTCAATTCCCAGCACCCACATGGCGGCTAAGAACCATCTTTAATTCCAGTTCCAGGGGAATCTGACGCCCTCTTCTGACCTCTAAGGCATTGCATGACACGAGTGCACCAACCTACATGCAGACAGTACACTCTTACACATAAAAAGTTATAAATAAATAAAATTTTTAAAAACTTAAAAATTTTTAAAAAGACATAAAAGTAGGAGGGGATGTGTTGGGAAAAAGAATTCCAGAGGGAGTGGGAGGGGGAGGGGACAGGAGGGGGTGAGGAGTAAATATAATCAAGATACAGTATATGCATGTATGAAATTGTCAAGGAATAAATAAAAATTAATTTTATTTAAAAAATAAAGGGGGGCTGGAGAGATGGCTCAGCAGTTAAGAGCACTGGGTGCTCTTGCAGAGGCCCTGGGTTCAATTCCCAGCACCTACATGGTGGCAAACAACCATCTGAAACTCTAGTTCCAAGGGATCCAATGCCTTCTTCTAGCTTCCATGGGCATTATACAACATGGATACACTTACACACATGCAAGCAATGCACTCATACAAATAAAATAAAAATAATAAAATACAAAAAAATAAATACAGGGCAGCTAAGGGCATGGTGGTACATTCCTTTAATCCCAGCACTTGGGAGGCAGAGCCAGTGGATCACAGAGAGTTCCAGGCCAGCTGGGGATACAGGGAGACTCTGTCTCAAATAAATAAATTAATTAAGGGACTGGAGAGGTGACTCAGCATTAAGAGCACATGCTGCTCTTACAGAGGATCTGAGTTCACTTCCCAGCACCCATGTTGCACAGCTCATAATCCAAACAAAGCTCACAACAGCTGTAAAAAAGAAAGTAAGTATTTTTAAAGACTTACACAATCTTGACAAGATGCAAATGTCACCTTAATGAACCAGGGAGAAGGGCCATTCTTTGGCTGTAATCTGAGAACTGCGGGTTTTTCTAGGCTTTGATCAAGATCTCAGAATTTCAACTCTTCTGCCAGCTCACAAATGCTTGATTAGCTAAAATGTTATAATGTTCATTTATAACATTAAAATAATCCTCTTAGCTTAACTCTCCACAGCAGATTCTGCTTTCATCCTCAGAAAATTGTAAGCTTGAAGGCAGAATTTCAAACACTCACATACCCCTCTAAGTTGACTCAACGACCAATTCTCTGAAGTACGGTTCCCTTAGAAAATAAACTGGCTAAATGTTTCCTTCTGAGATCTTTAGACTCTGATAACTTTCTATAATTATCCTTTATTGAATAAAAATAACCGCAGCCCTGATTACCCACCCACACACAGGATTTTCAGAGCTCTTTCTGAGGCTCTTCACAATCCCCCCAGGGTTTTCTATAGCTGCAGAATCAGAGAGTTTAGCTAAACTCGATATTACATAACAACAAAGCACTACAAGCTGGCTGACAGAAGTTCTCTGGGAAGATTTTACGAACCATATTTTGGTGATTAAATGGAACCAGCAGAGTGTTGCAATCCTGTTATGAGTGGTTGGTATCTGGGGAAGCTGACTGTTGTTTGGTATGCCTCTCTGAGTCCCTAAAGCTGGACATCCGAAGACTGCCTCACGGATCCACTTGGAGCCACTTCTGTCTAGGTGTAGTATGTACTCACAGAGCCTGTTGATCTGAAAACGGCATTGTCTTTGGTTTCTACCTGTGTATTATAGAGATGCATATTTATCAAATATGTATGCTGGAAATAATCTTTCTTTGTCTGTGGCTTGCTGATTCATTCTTTTAACAGTGGTTTTGAATGTTTATATGAAGTCTAAATTTCTCCTTTAGTTTTAGTGCTTTTTTTTTTTTTTTTGGTCTTTTTGTGACAGGATCTCCCTTTAGTCCCAGCTGGCCTGGAGCTCACTCTGTAGACCAGGCTGGTCTTGAACTCACAGAGATCTGCCTGCCTTTGCCTCCTGTTTTTAAGGCTTTTATTTTTTTTCTGGAACTGAGGACGGAGCCCAGAGCCTCGCTCTTGCTAGGGAAGCATCTGCCACTGAGCTAAATCCCCAACCCCTTTTAAGGCATTTTAAAGAAAGATCAGAATGCTTTTCTGCTCTATTTTCATTTAGATTATTTTTTATTTTTATTTATTTAATTTTTATGCCCATAAGAGTTTTGCCAGCATGCATGTCAGTGCTCCCCATGTGTGCAATATCTGAAGAGGGCCTCTGATCCCCTGAAACTAGAGTTATAAATAGTTGTTACCCACCATGTGGGTGCTGGGAACTGAACCCAGGTCCTCTGGAAGAATACCAAGTGTTCTTAACTGTTGAGCCATGGAAATGGGCTGTTAGCCACCATGTGGGTGTTAGGAATCAAATCCTTTATAAGAACAACTAGTGTTTGTAACTGATGAATCATATCTCCAGTCCCTTAGATTCTTTTTCTTGTTTTAACTTATTTATTCATTGTGTATATATGTATATATATATGGGCACAAGCAGGCCCTTGTGCTGGTGGAGATCAGAATAAAATTTCCAGTACCTGATTCTCTCACTCTACTGTTTGGGTCCCAGGGAGCAAGCTCAGGTCATCAAGCTTTGTGACAATCCCCTTTACCCACTAAGCCATCCTGTCAGTTCCTCTTTTAGGTTTAACCTCTTCGTGGTTAAAAATTTCAATATAGAGCTACAATCCTTCAAGTTAATTTTTATAAGGCAGAAAATGTGGTTGAAAGTGAATTTTCCCCTAAATATCTGTTCTATTTTTCAGAATGACTAATTTGGGGGATGCCTTTGCTTTCTTCTAGAGTTCTTTTTATTTCTTTATAGACCATCAGTTCCCATGCCTACGTAGTTGACTGAACACTGTGCTATTCCACTATCTGTGCATGCCCACATCACACTCTTTTGATAAGAAGACTTTACTGTGACTCGTTCACTTATGGATTGTGGTTCTTCCAACTTGCTCTCTTTTTTTTCAGAATCACTTGTGATAGTTTGGCTCTTTCCCCAGATAAACTGTAGAATGAGCTCTGCAGTCTCTTCAAAATGTTTGTCAATATTCTGATAGTGTGTTGAGCCTACAGATACATGTTTGGACAGTCAACATCTTCAGCAGACTGGACATCCTTTCCCATGATCATGGTCTGCATTTCATTTGCCAGGTGTCCTTTCACCTTGTGTGGGAAAGCGGTACGTATTTCCTGTTTGAAGATCTTGGGTGTCTTTTTGAAATTCATTCCTTTATACTATGGCTTTAGAATTCTGTCTTAAATGAACTTAATTGTTTGCTGTTATCCAATTCTTTGTTAGAGTACAATTGATTCATGCAAGTTTATTACATGTCCTGTGACCTTGCTAAATTTACTTTTTCTAGTAGATGTTCTCTAGACTCTTTAGCACTTTCTATGTAAATTGCTATGTAACCCACAGGCAGATTATCTTAATTCTTTTTTAAGTTTATTTTGATTTTATGTGTATGAGAATTTTGCCTGTGAGTATATGTGTAACCATGTCATGCAATGCCCAGATAGGCCAGAAGAGGGCATCATATCCACTGGAACCGGAGTTAGGGCCAGATGTTAGCAGGCATGTGGGTGCTGAAAACTAAGCCCCAGTCCTCTACAAGAGGAGCTAGTGCTCTGAACCACTGTGTCTTCTCTCCAATCCCAAGATTATCTTATTTCTTTATTTTCTATAAATGTTTTTTTTCTTATAGTTTTATCGAAATAGTAAGGCAAGACATATTCTGACTTGTGTGTATTCCAATGAACCCTCAGGACAATCAAATAATAAATATGTCTGCACTGCTCAAGCTTCTCTGGGCTTCATGGTCTCCTTCCCTTCCACTTCTCATCTAAATGCCTTTTATTTCATTAACTGGTCTTATTGCCTTGGCTAGAACTTCAAATTGCATATATCGAAATTAAGGGACAGAGGCTATCACTAAAGATCCTATAAACACTGAAAGTATAAGGAGAGAATATTGTGAACATCTTTTTGCCAAGATTTGACAACTTAAATTAAATGGACAACTTCCTTAAAAAATAAATCTTGCTTAAGCCGAAGCTAAAAGAAATAGAACACCAGAATTGCACTGTATCTATTAGAGAGAGTAAGTCTATTGTCAAAAACCTGCTGAAGACTGAAGTGACTTTGCTGTTGAATTCTATCAAACATGGAAGAAAAAAATAATAATACTGCACAAACATGATTAGAAAATATAAAGAAAAAAGAACTCCCCAGCTTGAGTTCTAACTGTTCTGCACCAAAAAGAAATGGGCACTTTCTTAAGGGTAAAAAATGCATAAATGTAGGTCTTACTGAGAGCAGGTGGTTCTCTTCTTTTGTGATTGAGTGCCCTCCTGTTTCTGCCCTTATGAGGACATCCTTAAATAATCCAAATAATTTTAATGATCAGTCCAATATAAATTACTATTTTATTATCTGAATGAAGCTTTTTAGCTGAATTTTATATTTCTCAAAAAAATCTAAGAAAGACATAATGCTTTACAAACAAGAGATAATGATGGAGACTGTGTCCATGTTGGGTCCAATTATCAGATAGTTGCTTGTTAGCTGTGGAGAGCAAGGTGTCCCATGGGTAAGATAACTTCTTGCATACAGAGAATATGGGAACAAAGACCACTCTACTTTGCACCAGATAATAATAAGCCAGTTTATTTGGGCTTATGTGTGTGTGGGGGGGGTTACAGATTATTAGTTTGATTTAATGAGTCTTGGTAATTCTGGACAGCATTTTGAAAAGATTTTTGCAAGAAAACCAAATATTAAAAAGCAAGCCAAATACCAATTTTTCCTGCTCTTAAAATTAGTTTCTGTGAGACATAATTAGAAAATAAAAACAAAGATGGTGACTACTGCCTGAATTTATTTTCTCAAAAGCAAGTGCTGGGGGTTGAAAAGATGGCTCCGTGGTTCAGAGTACTTGTTGCTCTTCCAGAGGACCCAAGTCCCATTCCCAACACCCATGTTGTGGGTGAGGAATGGGCCTTACAGCTAACTGGAACTCAAGCTCCTAGGGGGTCTTCTGCTGCCCTCTTCTGGCCTCTGAACCTGGACACAGATGTGCATATACCTCTACACACATATGCATAAATAGTAAAAATAAATCGTCTTTAAAAATCAAGTTTTGGAAAGCTAAGATGATGAAACAAGAAGTGCCTTTGTCAGATCTGAGCATTTGACCTAAACTTCTCCATCTCCAGAACTGTAAGTCAATAAATGATCTAGTTTTAGCAGCACAATACAGACTAAGGCCATTCTGCAACCAGCTCTGGTTAGAGGCCAATAGAGATGGATACTAAGCATGAAAGTAACAGAGCTATCCTGGAAGCATTCTGCGATATCAACTGCTGGAGGCTAAGCCAAAGCATTGAAAACGAGAAGCTTAGTAGAGTCATCAGGCACCAGCAGAAGACTATACTAGAGCCAATCATCAGTCCCACCAGAAGAACTTTGTTTTGAAAGAGGGTGTGAGGTTGATTATTTAGATGTAACAACAGAGGAGATTTAAGCTCTGATAGTTTATTTTATTTGTTCTTTCAAGCAAAGGAGACATTCGACTTACCTGTAAAATGTCCTCATGAATCAAATAAGTTTGGTTATTTAATAAAAGCTAGTATAAAAATCCTTATTTTTTAAAATTTTATTTATTTCTGTATGTGTATGAATGTACTGCATGCAAGTTTGTGCACCCATGTCGTGCAATGCCGCGGAGGTCAGAAGAGGGCGTCGGACTCCCCTGGAACTGGAGTTCTCCTGGAATTGGAGTTTCAGACGGTTCTTGGCTGCCATGTGGGTGCTGGGGATCGAACCCAGGTCCTCTGTAAGAGCGGTCAGTTCTCTTAACCGCTAGGCCATCTCTCCAGCCCAAAAGCTAGTATAAAAAAACAGAGGGAATCATATTAGTCTAACAACCTGATGACAAATTACACATATAATATCTCTACATGAATCCATGTGCATAGCTGAAGGCTACATAATAAAAAAAAATAAAAAAAACTAAATAAATAAAAAAAAAAAAAAAAAAAAAAAAAAAAAAAAAACAGCGCCAGACAGGAGAAACCTTCCTTTGAGTTGTTAGGCAGGGTAGTGCAAGAGACTCCTAAAATTGTACAGGTTGTGTGGTATTGCCACAGCCCCGATGGCTTCCCAGAACCTGAAGATAAAACCCTTTTGCTGAAGATAGGACATACTTTGGAGACTGGATTTGGAGCAATGGAGCTGGACCTGACCTAGAAGTCACTTCCCCTGAAGGCTAGCTTTCATGGCTTTGGAGAGCACTATGCAAGCTGCTAAGAAAGAATATCAATTGATGGTCCAACATTACCTTTAAGACCGAATAGCCATATCAATGACTGGCACAGCATACAACATTGGTACAGTAGTGGCACTTTTATCTTGGGTAAAATTCGGTAGCCAATCCATGGCTACCGAATTTCCCTTAAAGCCCACTCAATGGGAGGCAACTCATATGTGGTACTGTAAACATATCCAGATACACATGAATGGAAAAGTCATAGAGCTTAGAGAAATTCCCAAGGGTGTCATATCTCTAGACTAATGTAACTTCCTAGTAAGTGCAAAATATATATCCTTATATTTAAAGTCAAGTACCCCACTCATCAGAGAAGCTTCTTTTGCACCAGACAGAGACTATTACAGAGTGCCACACCTGGTCACACACAGACATTATCTAAGAATTGTCCAAACCTAAGCAGTACATCTACAATGCAACCTCTACACCTAAGGCTCATGCAACATAGAATAAGGAGTAAAGAGGACACTAATGAATGTCTCAACACTCATTAACCAAGCTCACTCATGCAACAGAGGGCCAGGAATACAAAAAGTCACAAATGGCCTAAGTGTGGAGATTGGAAGTATGAAAAATATGGGTCCTTGGACAGGACTCTTATATTAAACTTCACTCTCCTGGGGCTCAGGGACCACTGTAGAAGAGGGGGGCAGAAAGATTCTAAGAGCCAGCGAGGAGTTGCTTGACCCTATGGAAACAGAGTCCAATAAACTGTGGGACCTGCTCATGTCCTACAGCAGTGGTGTCAGCAGGCAAAGACCCATGCAAACTCAAGCAGATCAAAACGCAGCATGAAACTGAGTAAATGGGCAGAAAGCCACAATCTTAGCTGAAGAAGGATTGCTAGCTGATTACTAATGGGTGAGGAAGAGCTGATTTTCTTAAAGTGAGTGTATTAGTCCGGGTTCTCTAAAGAAACAGAAGCAACAGGACTAATATATACAATTTATTGATTTGCTCACGTGACAGAGCTCAAGTAGTCCAACAGTAGCTGCACCGCACTGGAGAGGCTGAGAATCCAGGGAACTGCTCAGTCCGCAAGACTGGATGTCTCAGTAGTCCCAATCTGGTGCTGAAGGCCTGGTGGATTCCAGGAGACCTGCTGGTCTCAGTACACCCTGGGATCCGAAGGGTTGATCACAGCAGCAAGACAAA
>VZQC01005192.1:11130-71904 GCA_009823505.1 Rhizomys pruinosus | reverse complement strand
GATCCCCAGCGCCCACATGGCGGCCGAGAGCCGTCTGAAACTCCAATTCCAGGAGAACTCCAGTTCCAGGGGAATCTGAGACCCTCTTCTGACCTCCGCGGCATTGCACGACACGGGTGCACAGACCTGCATGCAGACAGTACATTGATACACATACCGAAATAAAAAAAAAAAAGTTAAATATTTATTATTGATTTTGTGTGTGTGTGAGTGTATGAGTGTGTGTGTGTGTGTGTATGTGTGTGTATACATAGGCACATACATGCTCTTCTGTGAGTGTGTAAGAGTTGGTTCTCTCCTTCTACCATGTGGGTCCTGGGGATTGAATTCTGATCATCAGGCTTGGCTAGTGCCTTTACCTGCTGAGCCATCTTGCCAGCCCTGTTTTTTTGTTTTGATATAGTCTCATGCGGTCCAACTGGCCTTAGACTCAGTGTGTAGTGGAGGATGATCCTGAGTTTCTGGTACTCCTGCTTCTGTCTCCCATGTGCTGAGATTACAGGTGTATGCTACCATGGCTGATTTTATGCTGTACTGGGGATCAAACCCAGACATCGTGATTGTAGGCAAGCACTCTATTAACTTAGCTACATCCCAGCTCTCTGTGAGAAATTGTAATAGGTTGTGGAGATAGATCAGTCAGTAAAATACTTGCCCAGGTAAAAATGCTGGGTGTGAGAGCCATAGCAACTCATACCTTTAATCCCAGCTCAAAGGAGGCAGAGGCAGGCAGATCTCTGTGAGATTGTCTGAGGCCAGCTACATAGCCAGTTCCAGGCCAGCTGAGGTAAAACAACAAGAAGTTGGGTGTAGAGGCACATCCTTGCAATCCCAGCACTGTGAGGCAGAGGTAAAAGGATCTCAGTGGCTGGCTCACTGGCTAGCCAGCCTAATAAAATGAATGAAGTCTAGGCCAATGAGAAGACCGTGTCTCAAGAAAACAAGGTAGAGGAACTGGAGAGATGGCTCAGCAGTTAAGAGCACTGGTGCGCTTGCAGAGGACCTGGGTTTGGCTCCAGTGCCCTCTTCTGGCCTCTGAAGACATTGCATGCACATGGTGCCCTTAGATACATGCAGGCAAAACAGTCATATACATTAAAAAGAAATGGCCGTCTGAGGAACAATAGCAGAGGTTGACTTCTGGTTTCCCCACACATGCAGACATGGATAGGTACCTGCACAGTGGATACACAAATGCCCAAGAAGTTGTAATAGGCTGTAATAGGATGTAATCAGTTGTAGAGTACCAAACATGGATGTGGCCCTGGGATCAATCCCAGATATTGCATCAGGAAAGACCAGGTAGGGCACTGGCCATGTGCAGGAAGCAGCTTGGGCCAGTGGGCTCACACCTCAGAATCTTTGAAGTGAGAGCTGTATTCCTCACTAACAACAGAAAGATAAGAACTGACTAAGAGGACAGGGGTCGGGGGTGGGGGGGGAAGAACCCCTCACCCTCACCTGCCAGTAAGTTTATGTCTTTTGCTGAATGAGTCAAGAGTTGAATTCAACTCTTGTATACAAAGAAATGTATACACAGAAATGACATGCCCTTGAAGTCAACTCTTGTATACACAGAAATTGTATAACAGAAATGACATGCTCTTCCTAAAAATACCACAAACAAGATGATTAACACGACTAGTGTGGTGGTTTGAGTGAGACTGTCCCCCATAGGCTCCAAGTATTTGGACATTTTGTCCCTAGTTGATGGTGCCATTTCCGGAGATCTTAGAAGGTGTGGCCATGCAGGAGGAAGCTCATTACTGGGGGTGGGCTTAGACAGTTCCTAAAGCCTAGCCAGTCTCCAGTAGCATGCTGCTTGAAGTTGGGAGCCTCTGCTTTCTTCTCCTGCCCCTGCCACCATGCCTCCCATCATGATAGACTCTAATTTCCCTGGAACCCTACCCTCAAATAAACTCTTCCTTTTATAAGTTCCATTGGTCATGTGTTTCTATCACAGCAACATGTATATGGACTTTTTTTTTGAGACAGGGTCTCACACTCCATTATAAATGAACTTAATGAGAGCCACAGTAAAAATCCCAGATATTGTCCTGTGTCAAAGGACATGGATTGCCTGGGGCTAATGAAGAACTTTCTCTGACTCAGCGTTTGATCCCTGAGCCTTTCTAGTTTCTGTTCACTCCCTGAGGGATTTTGGCCTGACTTGGAGAAAAGCGACTGTCCTGCCTGTGTTTTTCCTGTCTGCAGGGCTGATTTGCAGACTGGAACTTGATTCTATCTCAAGTCAATCAAGTATGTTCTGTGGTGGATGACAACTTCCTTTTCATCAAGGAGCCCAACACCCAGAACCAAAAAGGATTCTCATCACTTTTATCTATCTGCCAGTAAGGGAAAGGGTAGAACTGGGTCACATGGTAAGAGCATCTTCCAAGAGTCAGACTGTTGGATGCTTCCATTGCGCCTTAGTTCACCATCCCTAACTGACTTCTGAGGCAAGCTGGAATTTTTGTTGAATTTGCATCAGCTTAGGTTCAGGCCAAACCAGAAGGGATACTGAGTTACATTATAAAGTCATTCAGTAGCCCAGGACCATTTTTAATTGATCAGGGTCCTTTAATTTGTGGCAAAGGCATGAGGTTAGACAAGAGAGGATATCAGCAGGGGCCCTGACTTCTAGGAGACCCTGCCTGCCTCTGCCTCCCCAGTGCTAGGATTAAAGGCGTTCGCCACCCCACCCAGCTCTCATTTCTCATTTTCAAAACCTTTCTCTTCTTTCAAATCTGGTATGATACCAATATAACAATAAATGAAGTCATTCACAAATAAGAACTGCTAGGGTTAGAGCTAGCTGCTCTGTTAAGTTATGATTATAAGGTTTAACTGATCTAAGGAGAAATAAAAAAAAACCCTATAAGATAATAGATTCATTTAAATATTCCAAATATCAGAAAAATAGTTCACAGAGTTCAGAAAACTGTAAATGTAGGGGGGAATATAGTTTCAGTTTTTGTTTTGCTTTCTTTTTTTAATTTATTCATTTTTTAAAAAAATTTATTTATTTTCGTATGTATATGAATGTACTGTCTGCATGTAGGTTTGTGCACCTGTGTCGTACAATGCCACGGAGGTCAGAAGAGGGCGTCAGATTCCCCTGGAACTGGAGTTAAAGACGGTTCTTAGCCACCATGTGGGTGCTGGGAATCAAACCCGGGTCCTCTGCAAGAGCAGTTGGTGCTCTTAACTGCTGAGCCATCTCTCCAGCCCCTTGTTTTGCATTCTTAATTTTTTTTTTTTTTGGTCTTTTTGAGACAGGGTTTCCCTTTAGTCCCAGCTGGCCTGGAGCTGGCTATGTAGACCAGGTTGGCCTTGAACTCACAGAGATCCACCTGCCTCTGCCTTCTGAGTGCTGAGATTAAAGGCTATGCTACCATGCCCAGCACTTACCTAATTTTTTATTTGGCCAGTTAGTACCCATAGGCAATAAACATAAGGAATATCCATGTAAAACCAATTACCAAACATCTGAGTCCAGTTCTTATACAACCTAGGGTCCCCAAGTCCAGTTGAAGATTTGCTTATACAAACATGCTGATCCAATAAAATTCCAGTCTGCTTTTGCTGTGATCTCAATTCACTCCCTCCTTCCTTGGCTCTTACAATCTGACCTATGCTCACCTCTTCTGCAAGCACAGCTACTTGTTAACAATGTAACTTTCCAGGTTCTCAACAATTGGTTTTCTGGCCTGAAATCCTCCTTCTCCTGGCTATCACTGAGGAATTTGATTATTCTTTTTTTTTTTACTTTGTTTTTTTATTTATTTATTTATTTTCTTGAGACAGTGTCTCCCTGTAGACCCAGCTGGCCTGGAACTCAACTCTGTAGACCAGGCTGGCCTTGAGCTCATAGAGATCTGCCTGCCTCTGCCTCCCAAGTGCTAGGATTAAAGGCGTGTGCCACCACACTTGGCAAGGAGGAATTTGATTATTACAATGGGCCTTGGATTTATATGTCTGTGTGTCCTAGCTAGTTATGGGTGAGGACAAAAATCACAACATGTTAAACAAATAATGTTCATGTGGCATTTAAAAAACAAAAAGGGGCTGGGTGTGATGGTGCATGCCTTTAATCCCAGCACTTAAGTCTAACGTGAAACTAAAGATCAGGCCCCTGAAGATCAGGCCGCTGCTTCAGGGGAGGTGATGAAAACAGTGTTTCAAAACCCTGGCATGTAGAATACCTCATGGCTAGCAAAAGGAAGTTGGCCTGGTTAAAAGTTTACAGAGTTCCTTGTTCTGAGGTAAACATCTTGATTTTATGACCCTCAGCTCTCACAAAGAGAGGTTACACACCCTGTTTATCAGATTGTACCTAGGAACCTTACAGGTAAAGTAGAATGCAGTTTTGAAGGTAGTTAAAACTCTTTGTCTTTATAAATGTGCAACAATGGTGAATAAATGATTCACTGTACAGACTGGAGCCCTGGAGTCTTCACTCTGCACCACCAATATCATCTTCCTGGGCGTGGGGAGTGGGACTCCAACACTGGGAGTGGGCCCATTGTATGTATCCACATGCACCTATTTGTGTGTGTCCATGTGTGTGTGTGTGATGTTTAGTTGTTCTTTTTTTTTTTTTTTTTGGTCTGTTTTTGAGACACGGTCTCTCTGTAGCCTCAGCTGGTCTAGAACTCACTATGTAGACCAGGCTGGCCTTGAACTCACAGAGATCTGCCTGCCTCTGCATTCTGAATACTGGGTCACCTGGGAAGAGAGACAATAAGTAAATTATCTTCAATTAGGGATTATTTTGATTATGTTAATTGAGTGGGAAGACCCACCCATTGTGGGTGGTACCAGTCCACAGGCAGGGAATCTTGTCCTGTGTAAGAGTGGAGTGAGCTGAGCACTAACACACATGTGTGGTTTGGATGTTCTCTGCTCTTGGCTGTGGGTGTGATGCAACTAGATGCTCCAAGATGCTTCCATCTCAGCATCCTGGACTGTGACTTGGGACTGTGAACAAAATAAACTGTTTCTCCCTTAAGTGGCTTTTGGCAGGATATTTGATCACAGAGACAGAAAATATAACTATGACAAGGTGCTCACGCATGTGTAAAAGTGTGTGATGGAGGTTAAAGGCCAATGCCAGGCATCTTCCTCTTGCACATTATTCTTGCACATTATTCTTGCACATTACATGAGGTGGGGTCTTTCGCTGAACCTGGAACTCGCTGGTGTTGCAAAGATTTGCTGGTCAGGGAGCTCTGGGAATCTTCCTGTCTTACCTCTCCAGCTGTAGATTAGATTATAAGTGCACACCACAATGCCTATTTTTTTTTTAAGTGTGGGTCCCTAGGATCTGAACACAGCAACCACTTACCAGCTGAGCCATCTCTTTAACATTCCCCTTTTAATGTTGTTATTTATGTGTCTGTTTTAGTTAGATTCTTGGTATGATGTTCAGGCTATATTGTGTATGGATGTGGTGTGTGTGTATGTGTGTGTGTGTGTGTGTGTGTGTGTGTGTGTGTGTGTGTGCGCGCGCGCGCGCAGGCCATGACATACCTATGGAGGTGAGAAGACAACTTTTTGGAGATAATCCTCTTCTTTCCTGGTAAGTTCTGGAGATTGAGTTCAGGTAATCAGGCTTTGCAGCAAGTGTTTTACCCATTGAGTTATCTAGCCAACCCTATCTGTAATTGTTATACTTAGTAATATGGGTTCTGATTGTAAAAGAGTTAGCTGTTATTCTGAGAGGGTACTTAGCTGGCACTCTAGCAACCTTCTCTGAAGTGCCTGAATGATGGAAAGGGCTTAAGGTGCTGTGGGTATGTACATAAGTTAAGCAGGGTGTGAACAAAACTACATAATGAATACACAGCCCTGGCTAATCATTCTCCGATAGAGGGGCTGTCAGAAGCCCCCAAGCTTTTCATATGTAGAAACCTAAGCAATGCACAGATCATCCCTCTGGTCCTTCAGCTTCTCCCAGACCTGGGTCCTCACTGTACTGCACCAGGTATCCAGTACCCTAAATGGTTGGCTGAAGTACTTTGTGAATTATTAGGGCTCAGAAAGAATTACAAATAGATTCTACATAGTCGCTCCAGGCTCCCTGTGTGTCTCAATGGAGCTTTAAATTTCACTTCGGTTTAAATCCAACTGCATGGTATTCCCAGGGGAATCATATTACAGTGCCATGTGGTGCCCTTTGAAGGGAGAGGTCATTTTGTTCATTGGTCCTGGCCCTAGAGAAGTTAGTTGAGAGCCAGTGGGAAGATCAGTGAGTGATGGATGAGTGATTTCATGCATGGATAAAAGCTGCTTGTACAGCTTTGATGGAACCATGACTGACATCCTGTTCCTTGTAAATGCCTAAAGTGGAATATCAGGTCTAAGTGACTAAAAAGAACTTCAAATACCTAGAAGTCTTCCCTTTTGTGTGGGTCTGTGCCACAGGGCAGAATAAAACCCCTTTAGTGAGTCTTGGCACCAAGGAACCAATAGTGGGCTGAATACAACCTGGGGTCAATGGTGCATGGAGAGTTGAGGATTTATGGGTAGAATATGTGCTATGGCTTGAGTATGAAACGTCTTCCACAGACTTGTGTGTTATATATTTGGTCTCCAGCTCATGAGGCTATTTTGGAAGATTCTGGAAACTATAGGTGATGAGACCTACTGAAGTGAACTGGGCAAAATTTTGAAGGTTCTGCCTGGCCCCTAATTCCTTCTTAGATCTTTCTTTTCCATTCAATATGAGACGAAGAGTCTCTTCTTCTACATGTTCCCATTACTGTGATGTTCTGCCCAAGTGTGTGTGGGTCAATCAACCATGGAATGAACCCTCTGCGAGTCAAATAAAACCTTCTTCCTTTAAACTGTTTAGATCAGTTTCGTGGCAATGCAAAAGTACCTAATACGAACTAGATATTTAATAAGTACTCCCACTCAATGCAATGGTTTTGAAGTTACTGGGTATGATGACATTAATATCCTGTGCTCCTACGACCCAGAACTGGAGACTTGCAAGGGAGCTGTAGACACTCCTTAGAGTCCTATAGATTCATTTGTCAGAATGTAACAGCCAGAGCCAAACAGAAGAGGAGAAAAGGATACATACATATTAAAATGTATGTGTCACTGGGCTTGGTGGTCATGGTGGTGGTGGCTGCGGTGGCACATGCCTTTAATCCTAGCACTCAGGAGGCAGAGGTAGGTGGATCTCTGTGAGTTCAAGGCCAGCTAATTAAAATCAAATAAATTTGATAGATCATCCCCCTAATAAGAATCTACACTGCTCAGTGAAGATGCTCTCTAAATTATTGTTGGTAAGAAGCAAAAGATGTCTGCTCTGTTTAAGTTATGATACTATAAGGTTAATAATATAAACTGATCTAAGAGAAAGTAAATTATCATATAAAAATACGCCCAACAATCTATATAATAACTGCATCAGGTTAAATTCATTATCAGCTCACAAGATATCATGAGTAAAATAAGCAGTTCTACCACAATGAGTCAGAAAAAAACTGTATAATCGTCAGGTGGCAAGAATAATATAAGTTTACCTAAAGTTTGTTCTGCTTTCTCTTCCCTTTGTCAATACTCTTTATTTAAACCATACATATGGTATAGATATACATAAATATAATTCTCGTATTCTGATACTTACTTTTGTATAACTGTAATTCTTGTTCCTGTGGGCATCTAGACTGATATGTGATGGTACAGATGACCAATACCGTGTTTACGGCTAAACTAAATTGCCCTCCTAAAATTACACTGGCTCTCTGAAGGTATCTCTAGTCAATATGAGTATAGTGTCGTCAGAATCCCCGTTAAAGTGGGTAATCTGGAGTTGAAAGTTACTAAAGTGATTTCTCTCATGCCACCATTGATTGTTGGATGATCCTCAGGGATTTTCAAACTCCTAAGGTATGTATAATCACTCAGTCAAGAAGTCATTTAGGATGCTGCGTATGACGTGATCTGTTAGCTCATCTCTCATCAAAGTCGCCACTTTGTAATCTTGCACTTATTCGTATATTAGGTTGTTTTATTAATATGTTTTTAGTCCGTCTCTGTATTGTCGAGACAGATGTGTGGTTGTACCCCCTCTAGGTCTCACCAGTCGTACCCGCCCACTAATGCACGCTGGCTATGTGACCGACCAGGGTGAATGCGGCTTACTTGAATCACAGAGATGTCCACTGCCGTAACGTGCTCTCCCATGGTAACTGGAAGTGCTGAGATTAAAGGCTATGCTACCATGCCCGTACGAGTGGCGTAATCCTAACTTTTCCTATCCTGTGGACACCTGTTAGTACCATAGTCCTACCTTAAATCGAGATAAAGGAAATAGTAATGCAGTGTTTTAAAACTCTCAGACATTACCAAAACCATGCTGTGCAGTCCATCGTTCTGTATACAACCCTAGGTCCCAAAGTCCAGTTTGAAACTTTGCTTATACAAACATGCTGATCCAATAAAATTCCAGTCTGCTTTTGCCCGATCAATTTGTGAGTGCTGGGATCGAACCCGGGGCCTCCCTGGTAAGAGTGCGGTCGGCGCTCTTAAACGCTATGCCATATGGGGTGACTACTCATCCTTCCACCCTCAGGCCCCAAGCCTGGCGGCCTTCCTGAAGCTTTCTTTAAACAATAACTAAGACCTAAAAATTATTAAACATTTGGTATGGCTTCACTCTCTTTTTCTGAGTCCATATGTCACGCAAACTTTAAAGGCCGTTAACAAAATGGGTATACTATTCTACCTAGCGTTATTCTCTACCCAATTAGGTTTCTTTCTTCTCAGGCCTTGAAATATTCACACTACACTTTCGTCTACTGCAGCTACTCTCTCAGCTGTTAGGGAATTTGATGCTCTAAATTCTTTTTTACCCTATGTCTTTAGTTACTCGTAATATTTTAAATATACATGCCACATCTATTGCGTGTGAGAGACATTAAGAGTGGCCTATCCACTGATAAACCCAAGCGCCGCTATGGGGCCAATCAGGATGAATAGCATCGGTACATCCTTTTGCGTGGGGCACAAGTAAGACCGCAAGGCCATTTAGGTGGCCCTGTACCTTTATTTAGTATTTATTAAGTCTCTTATTCTTTTAAGATGATGCGGTGGTCACCAGGTCAGAGGACTATCTATCGACCTCGTGCTGAAAATGTCGACATCCTGTCAAGAAGTTGATTTAACATATAGAGTTGGCGAGAGTGTGATAAAGGCTGGTGCCACCTATATTTGTGATCTCTCAGTATTGGCTGAGTGGCCTGCCGTTGTACTATGATGACCTCCTTGAAGGTGGGCGATCCCCTCTGTACGGTTGGCCATATATCGATCGGACGACACGAGTTAACTCGAAAAGCCCTAGAAGAATGTTACATAATAGCCCCAGACTCTCAGGGTCCCTTTTCATATGGTGTGGCGAGGCGCCCCACATAGTGTAGATTGGAGATATTTCGATAGACGTAGTCGGTGATAGCTATGCGACCTCTAAATTCCGACCAGCCCGCATCTGGTTGGGAGCTATCTTCACTACTTGGGCAAGACATAGCGTGCAGGTTCATATTACCTCTATCAGTGGACTATGGATGAACTAACTCCTGCAGCGCAATAAGCGACCATTATTATAGAGAATCTGACAGCAAGCAACAAGAACTGATATCCATCGGAATGCCTAATGCCATCGAGTCATTGCCTCACGCTTGTGAGTGCGTGTGAGAGAATACCTCAGTGACTGTATATCTCTCGA
The DNA here is from genome assembly GCA_009823505.1 of Rhizomys pruinosus. Classification (NCBI taxonomy): domain Eukaryota; kingdom Metazoa; phylum Chordata; class Mammalia; order Rodentia; family Spalacidae; genus Rhizomys; species Rhizomys pruinosus. The sequence goes on along the minus strand of VZQC01005192.1, from coordinate 62,165 downwards.
GACAGGAGCTAGTATCAATAGACTGAATGTAATATCGTGCGAGATATACCAAGACCAATACGTGACACTGTTATGATCTCACACGGCTTGCAAAGTACTGTACGTTACTTGCGCGCAATGCTCCTGTAAAACTCTGGGTGAGCGTGGCGCTCTTAAGCGTCATAGAAGCCCCTCCTCTAATCTAGTGGTTACAATTTCTGTACATGGTAACTCGTTCCATCTACTCTATTCGCTCACTGAAAGGGTGGAGGATCCCTCTACCCGGTAGCTTTGGGTTAGGTGTTTGTGATTTCTCTATCGTCACTCAATGTAGCATGACCTCCAGTAGTCTTGATCATTGATTATTCAGTCCGACAACCATTACTCGCCTTTAAAAGTGTATATCCCATTGACCTGCGTGGCATATACGGCAATTGATCAAAGCCTCTGTTCCCAGGCCACCGTTAGTACCGTGTAATAGCCATTGACGGTGAGGAGTGCGGTAGTCGATGTTATTAAGTAATAAGCGAGCAGGCCGTTGGCTTAGGTATGTGATATATGCACTATCATAACCCAGCCGTTATCCAACTTAAATTCCCCCCATAGGTACTCACTGGCTTTTTAGTAATAAAGATATGCTAATAACTTTTATTGATCTAGTCCATTGATACCGCCTTACACTATTTAAGAAGCTCAATGCCAACATATCGAGGAGATGCGTTATTCTTCGAGACTGGTCTTTGGGAGGTTTAAACAACCTGTCCTCATTTTTACCCCCAGACGTGGTTGTCCCCCTATCGATTCCAACACTCCTCGATGTGGTCTGCGCGCGCGAACTGTATACGATATGATTTACTAGTTATTCTTCACCAACATATACCAGTTCCACTTCGTTCAATTGGCGCCAAACAGGTAGATATAACTTTTTCATATTCTCAGCTCAGCGCCATTATCTTTAATAAAGTGAGAGATTTCAACTTCTTCTCATCCGCGCAGCACAAAAAGGTTCAAATGTTATTGAGCTCATGTGCCTGCCGATAGATATTTTAGAGATTATAAATTTCCTCTTATTTAAGTGGCGAGGTGGATTCTCCGTGTTAGACCGAATACTCACAAGATACACTTAGAAATAAGATGGATTTAATAGTAGTGATTGCTGAAGTTCTTTCTTCCTCTTAGGTGGAATGGTATAGTGTTATAACCTACCAATCGGTTCTATTGTGCCCCCTTAGTTTCATACACATATCATGAGAGTAGTATAAGGTTTAGACCCAGGCTACCCACAAATTACTGGATCCATCTAGAGGTAGTCACCCAATATATTTACAATAGATTGTTACACGTTGTCTCGTAGGTCTGATCACTGATTCTTGCATGAAGGCAGCAGTTCTGGAAGCGTTCTTCTAACTTCTTTTAATAGCAGACCGTATAATTGTTCCTGAACCTCTAATCTTCATTATTAATCTATTATTACCCTTCGTGTGACTGGCCCTGATAGCCGGGAAAAAGTGGTGTAACGTATTTCCTATACGAACTTTCTTGTGACTCGCATGGTGGTTCCATCCCAAGACTGTCTCTGAATCCAACGATGCACATAAGTCCCTCCTCCTTAATTATTGATGTGAGTCAGCTCTCCATTAGTTAGCGTAAAATTGAGTAGCATTGCAAATGATAGAAGTATAAAAACAGGATCCTAAACAAATGACTAAACCTGTCTATGGATATCACTTACGCATAAATAAGATAATATTCGTAATTTCATGATAGTATTGTAATAGACACTATTAGTATCTCATCTTTTATTTTATTTTCTTTTTGATTTTCTCTCTATAGACAATAGCATAATAGTCAATGAGAACAGATAGCACAACTCTTGTAACATCTGTGAATACATGGTGCGCGTGCTGCCTAATGTCCCGACTCAGGTCTAATATGAGGTAACTCGAAATGTGGCTTAGACTTCTGACAGGGAGCAAAATCCGCTCAGGCCTCTCCTCACAAAATGAAGTGATGTGCGTGGTCAAAATGGCCAAACCCTCTTCCTATACGTGTGACACCACCTTAGATTACTCCGACTATTGTGTGATTGCAGTTTTAGACTAATCCATGGCTCACCTCGACGTCCCGTGGTGATGGACAATTATAAATCGCTCGCCAAGTACTGAAGATTCACCGGCCCCCTATCGACTGACGCGTCTCTCCTGACGACTCTCTGAAAGTATGGTCTTATAATGGTGGGGTAAATTGATATCACATCCGCCTCTCGCGATACACAAGGTAGAATATTCCATAGGTAGGATAAAGTGCCTAGACAATATATGTCTGAAATCTTGCCAAATACCTATACAACTTTACTGGCGATTCATTTTGTAATATCAGATTTATGTTTCAAATTGAAGTGTTTGTGCGGCAAAGATTCCTTCCAACCTACTCCGATACCTTGTTAGTCATCAGGCTGGGTGGGATCTCGTAATGTGGTGACACAGTTCACAACAGGTAGCAGGGTAAAATTCACTCAGTCAATACCCCTCGGTGTTCTTCTTTCTTGTACATTCTTTTACTTGTTAAATTAGGAACAGCCTGGTTGAGTTGATGTTTTTCCCGGGATTGCCAAGACTTAGACTAGAATAGTGTCGTTGTAGTTCTTTGGTGACCAGTCGAATGTTGCTCTCAGAGGTAATTGTGCGTGCATAGATAGTTGTGAAGATGAGACGGTGTGTTGACACAGCATCCTGCATTTACGTTGTCCCTAACCGATACGACGCTACTTGCATCAACAAGATCTTTGAGAGCTCCACAGATGTCCTAACATGCTCATCACTTACGAATGGTGCCTTGTGGTCCGCATCGAGTCTGATTACTTATCTAGTAAGCTCCAACTGCTCGAATAGTCTGGAGAACCTTCTTCGATTTCTTCATTAGAAGAGCGTCATGTTGATGCTAGTATGGCATTGTGGCGCACATCCCTTCCACTCATACTGATATCGATATGTGGCTCTCTGTCGCGCGCGCGCGCGCGCGCGCGCGGACTGTTGCCCGATACTAGGTGAGCTATCCTGACGAAGGTAGACCAGAAACTAGTACTCCTCAATGCCACAGTAAGTTAATGAATCCTCTGTTTGACTGACTCCTCTAACGGGCAGTATGGGTCATCCGCCCACATCACAGACAATACTGCAAAGCAGAAATTCATGTTTTCAGAATAGTGATCCAGAAATTGCTAAAACGCAAGACATTTCACACTAGGTATATAACAACCCTGCACATAAGTCGATACTTAGAGCACACTATAAAAATTGCCAATGACTGATAGGACTGTGCGATATCTGGTGTTATTATGCACTAGACTTAGTAAGTTATAATTTGAAAGTAATGAATCTTTCAAAGTAGCCACGGCATGATCAGTCCCGCACAATCGGTCGGTGAGTCCTTCGAGTACGTCTCTTCAATGCTGGATGAGAGTGTGCAGAGGGGTAAGGAGCGCCGTGACAATTCTCCCTAATAGCGTCAAAAGATGGGTCTCCTTAGAGAACAGCTCTGGGGCAGCAAAGACTTTATTACCATTGTGTGATATATACATTCAGATGGCGCTGCAAACCAGCGATAGAAATCTGATTGGTATGAATGTGAAAATAACTTTTGCTTAGATTGGAAGTGACTCTGAGAAGGTAATTTACGGGCAATGTGAACCCACATTTATCCATTACTACCCATTAGACTCAGAAATCTCGTGTTTGTAATTAGAGTCCAGCTCCAAATTTGTGCTCTTCACATCCATATATCATGTCATCACTCAAGCTATTTGCAACCTGAATCGTATGGTTGGATCTCATATTGAATTTATTCTATGCCATTTATGCTTATCACTTATGAGAGCAGTGTATGGAAGAATAAATGAAAAAGCAGGCAAGTACCCAGGGTTTAGTGGCGTATCCTTAAGTAATGCGTAAACAAGGGCTTGAACAACCTCTTGGACATTATTACATATATCGCGTCCTGCGCTATAGTAGTAGCTACCATAGCATGAGAAGACTTTTATGATCTATGGCTTTTTATACACTCTGTCCGGGTATGCTCTTATTCGTGTTAATGGGCTTTCCAGCTCCGATCGGAATGGTCACTTTACACAACTCTACTCCAGTACACTTTTAGTACGCAATCGGACAAGTTAGTGTGACTATATTAAGGAGACGACTTTATCATAATTGCAGCCATGCGACCCACCTAATGGTGTGAACAGACACACTACATATGTTATATGTGTTTAGACTGTACTATCATAAGAAGCAAGACTAATTATAATCTGTGTCACCAAGTACCAAAACAACACTAACCTGGCATATATGCTAGAGAAAAAGAGACTCTCCTTAAGACATAGTGGAGAAATGGAAAACGAAATGACCCAAGAACCAAGATTGACTTTATAGTTCTCATGATGCCCGCAATGGTCCTCGTGATTGCAAACTTAGCAATTGGGCACGGATAGGGAGTGGGGTTGTTTACCGTTGAGGGGAATGAAGAGAAGTTATTAAAGTGTAGAGGGAGTTAGAGGAATCTGAAAGCAACGCCAGACAACTGAACGCATATACCAGCTGTCATAGACATGCCATCATCATTTGACAACTCGTACCCCTTTTTTTTTTTATTTATGTGTCTGTTTTAGTTAGATTCTTGGTATGATGTTCAGGCTATATTGTGGTATATGTGAATGTTTGGTGTGTGTGTTATGTTGTGTGTGTGGTGTGTGTGTGTGTGTGTGGTGTGCCGCGCGCAGGGCTATGGAATTTACCTATGGAAGGTAGAGACGTACCCCCAAACTTGTGTTGGACGTGGCACTAACTTCCTTCATTTTCTTCGATGGTATAGTATCTGGATGATTGATGATTCAAGGAATATCAGGCTTTGCAGAGGCATGTTGCCTTTGTTCTCACCCATTGTATCGTTACTTCTAGGCTAACCCTTCAGTCTGTTTTAATTGTATTATACTTTACGTAGATAAGTAATGGGTTTCTACCTAGATCATCTAAAAGATTGTTTTATGCCTGTTATATTTTTCTAGTGTGGAAGGGTTAAAGGTAATCTTAGGCATGCGGCACTACTAGCAATCTCCTTCTCTGTATTAGTATGTACCTTGTGAGTAATGAGGATAAGGAGTGCATCCTATTAATAGGTGCCACACATAATTTATACATATATTCATATATGTATATTTCATGAAAAGACTCGTAGGGTAAATGTAAGCCAAGTACATAAGTTAAGCAGGGTGTGAACAAAACTACATAATGAATACACAGCCCTGGCTAATCATTCTCCGATAGAGGGGCTGTCAGAAGCCCCCAAGCTTTTCATATGTAGAAAGTCTAAGCAATGCACAGATCATCCCTCTGGTCCTTCAGCTTCTCCCAGACCTGGGTCCTCACTGTACTGCACCAGGTATCCAGTACCCTAAATGGTTGGCTGAAGTACTTTGTGAATTATTAGGGCTCAGAAAGAATTCACAAATAGATTCTACATAGTCGCTCCAGGCTCCCTGTGTGTCTCAATGGAGCTTTAAATTTCACTTCGGTTTAAATCCAACTGCATGGTATTCCCAGGGGAATCATATTACAGTGCCATGTGGTGCCCTTTGAAGGGAGAGGTCATTTTGTTCATTGGTCCTGGCCCTAGAGAAGTTAGTTGAGAGCCAGTGGGAAGATCAGTGAGTGATGGATGAGTGATTTCATGCATGGATAAAAGCTGCTTGTACAGCTTTATGGAAACCGGGAAATGACTATTGTTGTACCATCCTGAATCCGTGATAGTACTAGAATTGGATCCGTTAAAGCTTGAATGATACACAGACATCAATAAAAATATCCAGGATGCTATTAATATTTTAGTGAACATAAAAATAAAGTTAACTTCAGGGGAATAGGTAAACCATTAAAGAAAGATATCTCTGGGCTTCCTCTATTTTGTTAAACATCATTCATTGTAATTAATACTAATCTATATAATGCATATTAAAACAATACATATTTAACATATTAAATAAATAGCTCAATAGACCTGAATGACCAACAGGTGACACACGTTCATCTAACAACCCCTTTAAGTTAAAGTATTATATAGGGACAGACCGAAGAGAATGTAACAAACACCCGCAGAGATAGTGGGTCGTTCGAGAATCACATCTACAACTGTCAAAGGGATAATGCTACTAATGCGCTAAACAATAGGTGAGTATAGTGAAAGAATATTAATTGATCGCGAACTCTATCTGTCTTAGAAAAATTGCTCGACATATGAGCACTTGAGGTATGAATCAGTACCTCTCTTGATACCACCAGATCTCCGTGTCGTGTCATATAATATGCCAGGCCTCCAAGACCATGAGGCTACCCTGTGTGGGAAGATTCTGAAACTATTAGGTGATGAAAACAATACCCTAGAAGAGTCTCTAGAAACGATGCGCTTACTCTGGCCAGACAAAACTTCCTTAGAACGCTCTCCGCCACCCTGCCGACTGAATTCCTTCACTCTAGATCTACCTTACAGCCTATGTTCACACAGGTACACTTTCATAACTAAGGAAGACAGAAATAATAGAAGTCAAAACTAAATTACTAAGGATCTTCCAACATAGGCCTGGGCCTCCCTCCCCCAAAGAATTTTACTCAGTATGATCTGTTGTTGCCTGGACTGCCCATAACTGTAAGTTAAAATGGTGCCCGTGCATATATACCAACCCTGACCAGCTGAAGTGCTGGTAGTCAAATCAACCTAGCAGGGAGGATATGAACCCCCTCCTTAGACGTGAAGAGGTCAAATAAAACCTAGCCATCATATCTGGGTCCTAGTACCTTATATACTGTTGAATAAGATTAAGTAATTACAGAAAACCACAATAAAGAGCCCATATGTACAAAACAAGCCAGTACCTGACATAGGCAGAAACTAGGATATTAACTACTAGATGCGACTCAACCACGCCACCCTCACTCCGTGCACCAGAGATGCGTCCCCTTGACCGGTTTATACCCCATCAGCCCAACAGCGCCGAGGAACTGATATACGCAGACACAAAGGTATACGCTAGATGCTCCTAAACCGCACCCCAGACCACTGGAAGATCCATCATCGCTATAGGGAGCTGACCCTCATTACAACTCCTTTAGCCCGAGTCCTCATAAGGACTATCATGTGTAGAACCCAGAGACGTGGCACAATAGTAACGAAACTAGCAGCACGCGACCACAACAAAATAACATACGACCATAAAGCAAGAAAAGAAAAATAAAAAAGTTGATAAATTTAAAACAAATACATTCTATAAAATAAAATAACTGATAAGTCCTGAATCGTTTATTATCTACTGTGTGCTATGTATAAGGAATGGGAGTAATTAAGGCATTTCATAAGTGATCAATCGATAGAGACATGGCTTTCCAACAACAACTTAAACGACATGTGAATTACTAAAAATAAAAATAAAAAACCATAAGATATAACCTTCGTCACGTATGACCTTGTCCTATAACTTCCTTTATAGCACACTCACCAGGACCCAAACAAGCCCGAATCAGAAAGAAAGAAACCAGAAGCCCTAGAGATGGATCTCTGTGAATATCAAAACCGGCCACAAGCAAACCGTAGGAAGCTTACTATTCATGAGCGAAAGACAGATTCCATGGCACAGCTGACCGGCTGTCAAGCCGGAGAAGCACCCAATAAGTCCCTCGACCACAAAAGAACAAGAAGAAAAACCACGATAGAAAATAAGCCACAAGATAAACAATGATGAACTTCCTACAATAAAGAGTACCGTGGGAGGTTCAAACAAGATAATAGAAAAAATCCTACAATTCGAGACAATGTCTATAACATAGAAAGAAACAAACATTTGTTTGTGCAAGACACACAGTAAATAGAACATACGGTGCGTCATCCACACACAGAAGCGATATCATAGCACATAAGCCACTGTGAGGACGTTTTATTTTCACATGAATCTTACTCAATTCATTAGAGAACTATCCGGATAAAATGAGCTCTCCCTACCGAGGATCCTTCATTACACCCACGAACTAACAGATAACCGACAATGACATCTTCACCCCCAACACCCGCTGACTCATAAAAACCAAATTACTTAGCCACGACCTGCCACATCCTAATCTCTCCTGCCTTCTGCTCCTTCTCTGACTTTAGGTAAGTAACACTCCGCTCGTCATGCTATTCCTGGCTATTCCTTGAACCTTGCTTTGTAGCCAAGGATGTCGCCAATATAACAACTATTTAAATCTAAACACATTATGACAATTCAGCAGAACAACTACATCAAAATTCAGAACAACATGCACACATAAATTAGAGTGGGTTACTATTTCTGGATACACACCAGAGATACCATTCCATTTCAAACATACCTTCAGGCTGGCACTAGTAGAGAAAAGCATCCCTCCTTGTAACTCAACACCACGCAAGTAGCATTGGTCTCCACTCACATATGAAACTTTCAATAGCGACTCTGCCTGCGACCTATCTGACACCACTCCTACGACTTGGCACAGATAGACCTGATTAGGTTAGATTTTATCTACTTTTATACTTATATAGTATCCACACATTTATTAATATTTCATTTTAATTGTATTTTATCATGTGTTCTCAAGAGCCAGAGTACAACCTCATTCACGTAACACCAAAACACGTAATGAGGGCATCAACGTTGATTTTTTCAAGCACATACACTGAATCAAATCATCTCAGCCTCAGTAGATTTAACTAGTCATATTTCTATTTTCTTTCCTCTATTTTCTTTATATAATGATTGCTACTATTTTGATTATGGTACACATTGTTAACGTGACATACTCGCAAAGCCGTTTACAATCTTTTATTAAATTCATAGTTGAGTTAGTTATTTACCATCATTCCTTTATGTATTTGTTGTACATCGTAGGTTTTTATGCTTTGTGCTGTAACACATTCTGTGTTGAGATGTTGTGTGTCTCAGAGATGTGTTGTCACGTGTCACACGCGAAGTCTGTACCATCATTAAATCATTTTACTTTAAGTGTTATTATTGGATTTTGTGTTTTTACCTTTTCTATGTTTTATTGATGTCGTTCCTTGGCACTGCTGGTGATGGGTAGTAACCAAGTCGAGGAGTCGTATACTTCACCCAGTGGTTTCAGAGAACTGCAAATTTGGTCAGTGGCGCCACTACCGGGTACCCATACCATGCTTTCTTGTGGCTCAAATTCCCAGACAGAAGTTCAGAAGACCTAGAGCCATCTAGAATCCCCCCTGCATTGCGATAGACCTGTGACGAAGCCCAACCTATAGCACCTCCCTTTTGTTGAGGCCAAAATTTCCCAATGCCAGTATTCCTGGAAATGTGTAACCCTCCCCTAGGTTGTCTCATGAGACCCCTACGCTTTGAAGCTACAATAAGAGAGTGCAATTGACCAACCAGTGGCACTACGGCTTTCTAAATAAATTCTTACTGAGATTGGCACCAACTTTTTCGTGATTCACGTCTACCCGTGCTCCCCCTGAGCCTTTATGGATCTTCATTCTACAGGCCTGGTGAACTTATATACAGGCTCAACAGGCGCATTCAGAGACATCCCCAGCTCGCGTCCCCAGTCTGTAGATTTAATTCTTACTTCCCTGATGCATCCAGTTAGGACAATTCACATTCTTTAGTCCCCAAGCCTCAATACTCACCAATTCCAGGTACACACACACACCACCACACCTCCCATGTTCTCAAACCTGCGCACACACTCCACACCTTTTTTCTGTATCTGTCTACCAACTGAACACACATACATATCCAACTAATATGAATAGCAACACACACAGACACACCACTAGTAATTAGTGGCACACCGGACACTAAAACCGTATTAGTCCACTGGATGGAGCCAGATGTGGATTCTAAATGTCCTACTCAGGCTTTTTACATGGATGGATAACTCGCGCTCACAATGGGAATGATATAAGAAGTGCATGTAAATCTACCATAATAGAGAATTCAATGGTTTGTGCATTGATAAAGACAGAATAATTTTAGAAATTAATAAATATTTTAAGGGCTGGGAGAGTGATGGCCTAGTGTTAAGATCACCGACTGCTCTTGAGACGTACCTGCGGTTTCGATTCCAGCACCCACATGATTGGGAAAAAGAACCATCTTTAAGCCAGGCATGGTGGCCATGCCTTTAGTATTTTATTTGTTTTTATTTATTTATTTTATTTTTATTTATTTATATTATATTATATATTAATATAATATTTATAATATATTACTATATATAGTAATAATACGTGTTAGATTCATTATTAATTATAATAGTAAAAGTTACAAGTAATAAGTATCATAAATCTATATCAATATAAAATAATCTGAATATAATATATATAAATACAAGGTACGATTATATATATCAATCTTATTAATTAATATATTATAATTATATATATATTATAATATCATATAATATAATTATATATAATCATATATAATTATATATAGTTATATATTATATATTAAATTAATATATATAATATAATATATTATATATAATATTATAATATAATATAATATAATTATATATATTATATTCTTTATTTTTATTTTATTTTATTATTTTATTTATTTTTTTTTGGTCTTTTTCGAGACAGGGTCTCCCTGTAGCCCCAGCCTGTCCTGGAACTCGCTCTGTAGACCAGGCTGGCCTTGAACTCACAAAGTCCGCCTGCCTCTGCCTCCCAATTGTAGGATTAAAGGCGTGCGCCATCACGCCTGGCTTATATTGTTTTTATTTATTTATTTATTTATTTATTATTTATTATTTTTTTTTGTTTTTGTCTTTTCGAGACAGGGTCTTCCTGTAGCCCCAGCTGTCCTGGAATTCACTCTGTAGACCAGGCTGGCCTTGATATTATTTATTTTTATGTGTATGAGTATACTGTCTTCATGTAGGTTGGTACACCTGTGTCATGCAATGCCTCAGAGATCAGAAGAGGGCGTCAGATTCCCCTGGAACTGGAGTTAAAGACGGTTCTTAGCCCCCATGTGGGTGCTGGGAATCGAACCCAGGTCCTCTGCAAGAGCAGTTCGTGCTCTTAACTGCTGAACCATCTCTCCAGCCCTGGCACACGCCTTTAATCCCAGCACTTGGGAGGCAGAGGCAGGTGGATCTCTGTGAGTTCAAGGCCAGCCTGGTCTACAGAGTGAGTTCCAGGTCAGCTGGGGGCTATATGGAGACCCTGTCTCAAGAAGAAAAAAAAATAAATAAAAAAAATAAAAAATAAAATGTTTGAATTAACTTTGCTGTGAAATGTTGCTGGTATTCCTTAATGAACTCTAGGGCTTCTGCCCAAGAAGTACCCAATTCAGAAACTGGTTGGAAAGGATTTCAGAATTTAATAATTAACATTTTATTGTTTTCAGAAGTATAGGAAACTGTGTTAATGTTCATAAATATCAATCACTGGGAATTTATGGTCATAAATCAACCAAGAAATACGAAGACTTCCATTTGTAGAAAACTAAAAAATTCTGTTCTCTTAAGTCCCTTATGGTGGTTCCTGGACCAAAATTCTTTGGACTGAGAGAGAGAGGAAAGGAGAGGGAGAGAGAAGAGACTGAGAGAGAATGGAGAGAGAGAGAGAGAGTGTTCTTTGTTTTTTTTTATTTTTTTGAGACAGGGTCTCCCTTTAGTCCCAGCTGGCCTTGAACTCACAGAGATCTGCCTGCCTCTCTTTGGTTTCTTGAGACAGAGTCTTGATATATAGTCCAGGATGGCCTTGAACTCTCAGTGATGCTCTTTCCTCAGCTTCTCATATGCCTGGATTATAGATATCTACCACATACCCAGGAAAGTTGACATTCAAACTATGCATATTTTATTTTGCTTCTCTTTGTGGTACTGGGGATTGAACCTAGGGCATCGTGCATGCTAGGCACTCTACCACTGAGTTATACCCCCACCCACTTTAATACACATGTTTGAAGCTGTTTCCTATGTGGTCCAAACTCACAGATTCTAGATCTCAAATCTTGTCTTTTTTATTAATATTTTATTTATTATCTTATTATATGTGTATGAGTGTATTGCCAGCATATTTGTAAGTGCACCCATGTCATGCAATGCCTAAGGAGTCAGAAGAAGTTGTTGGATCCTCTGGAACTGGAGTTAAGGATGGCTATTAGCCATCATTTGGGTGCTAGGAATTGAACCCAAGTCCTCAGCAAGAGCAACCAATGATCTTAACTGTTGAGCTATCTCTCTAGCCCCCTTTCTTTTTGTATTGTGTTGTTTTTCCGGTGTTGCTGATTGAACTCAGAGTTTACATATGGTAACCAAGCACTCTATTATTGAGCTATATCATCAGCCTTTCCAGATCTCAAACTCTGATAGGGAAGTAGGAGATTCTCAAGAAATCCCACAGGCTGACATGTCTCCTGCCTAAAACCTTCTGTTCTTTAACAAAGAAGATACAGAAAGAGAGATGGACAAGAAGTCTTTGGAAAGCCATGGGGCACAGTCTTGGTTTCTAGAATGGTTTCTCTTTGAGGGACTGTCATGTGAGCAGGGGTGGTCTATTATTAGCATAACAATGCTGTGAGCCCATGAGAGGAACCTCTCACACTCAGTGGAATACAGCTGTGAACTTTGAATCAGACACACACACACACACACACACACACACACACACACACACACACGCCTGCTCCCAGGTTGTCCCATGGCTGCTGAGCTGGAGCCTCTGTGGTCCATGTATCTCTCGTTCTTCAGGAACCAGGGCATCTCCCCCTTATGATACTGTTTGGAGCACAAGCAAAGCTAATCAAAATTTAGAATGTCTCTGAAGTCAGGTGCTAAGTCACTTCTTCCTCCATCCCACTGGCTGTTGTAAGCCATGTGGTCAATCCCAACACCAGTAGAGTGCAGTGGTGTAAACCACCTCTAACGGGAGAAGAGCAAAGTCATCTTACAGAGTGTACAAATACAAGGAAGGGTCACAAATGGGGACAATGATGGTGCCTATTCTATGTGGATGTCCTTCAAGCTGAAAAGAGGATGTGCGAATAACTCAGCTCTCAAGAACTTTATTTTGAGAACATTGCCAAGGGGTTGAGAAAGATGAAACCTGGGGCCTGGAGAAGATAGACTAGCGTTAAGAGCACCACTGCTCTTGCAGAGGACCCGGTTCCGATCCCAGCACCCAACATGGCGAGTCGTGAACCGTCTTTAACTCTGGTTCACAGGGGAATCCACACCCCTCTTCTGACCTCCACGAGCCATTGCACGACACGGGTGCACAACCTGCATGCAAGACAGTACATTCATACACATATGAAAATAAATGAAAAAAAAAAAGAAAAAAAGATCAGAAAAATGAAACCTGAAAAGCCTCCTATAGACTCAACAACATGAAGATCAGGGCTGGCAAAATGTCTTAGTGGGTAGAGGCATCTGCCACCCAGTCTGATGACCTGAATTCAATCCTGTGGACTCGCATGGTGGGAGAGAACAGATTTCCACAAGTTGTCCTCTGATCTTCACATGCACAGTGACGTGGTTAAACACATATCTTTTTTTTTTTTTTCTGTCTTTTTTTTTTTTTTTTATCTTTCGAGACAGGGTCTCCCTGTTAGTCCCAGCTTTCCTGGAACCTCACTCTGTCATCTCTCCAGCCCTGGCACACGCCTTTAATCCAGCATTTGGGAGGCAGAGGCACTGGTCTACAGGGCAAGTTCCAGGACAGCTGGGCTGCAGGGAGGACCCTGTCTCAAAAAGACAAAAAAAAAAAAAAAAAAGTATGTGTCTACATAGGACCGTGGAGGTCAAAAGATATGAAATTATTGAGCTGTACCTAGAAAAGGAAAACATTGGTGTTAATGAACATTAGTGGTCTCCAACACAGGGTTATAGCCAAGCTTGGGGTTTATTTTGTAGCACCGAGATGGAATCTAGGGCCTTTTACACACAAGATAGATGCTTCACCACTGACTAAAACATATTCTTAGCCCTATCTCTTCCTTTCTCTTTGAGAGAAGGTCTCATGTATCCTGGCTATTCTTGAACTTGCTTTGTAGCCAAGGATGCCCTTAAACTTAATTAATCAATTAATTGATAAAATAATTAATTTTGGGGGTATTTTTGAGACAGTCTCCCTTTAGTCTCAGCTGGCCTGGAGCTCCCTCTGTAGACCAGGCTGGCCTTGAACTCATAGAGATCTGCCTGCCTCTGCCTCCTGAGTGCTGGGTAAATTTTATTTTATTTTTTTATTTTTATTTTTTTATTGTTTATTGTTTTTAAGGGATTCACAATATAAGAGCACAGTTGTTTTCAGATCACACTGACGTTTGCTCAGTTTGCATTTCTTTTCTTTTTTTTAATTTTTTTGTTTACTTGTTGTGCTGGGTAAATTTTAAAAATGATTATTATATTTTATTTATTTTGTTGGGGGTTGGTACACATGCCGTGGTGTACAAGTGGAGGTCAGAGGACAACTTACTTAGGTTGGTTCTTTCCTTCTTCCATGTGTGTGTCCCAGGGAGCCAACTCAGTTCAACAAATTTGGTGGTCGGCACCCTTATCAGCTGAGCCATCTGACTAGCCTAGGCCCAGTCCTTTTGAAATTCATTTTTACTTTGTATTTTGAGACCAGCTCTCACTAGTTTACCCAGGCAGGCTTCAAAATTTTGACACTTTTGTGTCAGCCTCCTGAGTAGCTCATCTTACAGGCCTGGGCTACCAGGCGCAGTCCCAGTCTGAGATTTAATATCATCATCCATAGAAATCCTTCTTTTAGCCAAGCAATTCAAATTCCTACACACACACACACACCACACACACACACACACACACACACCTACATACACACACACATACACACACACACACACACATGCACACCGGCACACTGTTATCCACATGGAGCCAGATGAATTATCTCTCAGGCTTTTACATGGATGGGTCACATAGATTAGAGTGCAATAATTAGGAAATTCACTGGTTTGGCATTGTAAAGACAGAATAATTTAGAAATTAAAATATTTTAAGGGCTGGAGAGATGGCCCTAGTGGTTTAAGAGCACGACTGCTCTTGTTAGAGGACCTGGGTTCGATTCCCAGCACCCACAGATGGAAAAGAACCATTTTAAGCCAGGCATGGTGGACATGCTTAGTATTTTATTTGTTTTATTTATTTATTATATTATTTATATAATATATTATATATAATTTAATATATTTATATTATTTATTTATTTTTTATTTTTATTTTATTTTATTTTTTTTGGTCTTTTTCGAGCAGGGTCTCCCTGTAGCCCCAGCTGTCCTGGAACTCGCTCTGTAGACCAGGCTGGCTTGAACCTCACAAAGATCCGCCTGCCTCTGCCTCCGAGTGCTAGGATTAAAGGCGTGCGCCATCACGCCTGGCTTAATTGTTTATTTATTTATTTATTTATTTTTATTTATTATTATTTTTTTTGTTTTGTCTTTTTCGAGACAGGTCTCTCCTGTAGCCCCAGCTGTCCTGGAATTCACTCTGTAGACCGCATGGCCTTGATTATTTATTTTTATGTGTATGAGTATATGTCTTCATGTAGGTTGGTACACCTGTGTCATGCAATGCCTCAGAGATCAGAGAGGGCGTCAGTTCCCCTGGAACTGGCGTTAAAGACGGTTCTTAGCCCCCATTTGGTGCTGGGGATTGAACCCAGGTCCTCTGCAAGAGCATTCGTGCTCTTAACTGCAGGCTGGCCTTGAACTCACAAAGATCCGCCTGCCTCTGCCTCCCAAGTGCTAGGATTAAAGGGGTGTGCCACCATGCCCGGCTACATATCTTAAATAAATGTAATTTAAAAAGACAAAAATTCATATCCAGGTGTGAAAAGTTTAAGTTTCAAAGCTTAGGGGTGGTAAACCCCTCTAACAATTTCCATTTTCCTTCTTTCTTTCTCTTTCTTTCTTTCTTTCTTTCTTTCTTTCTTTCTTTCCTTCCTTCCTTCCTTCCTTCCTTCCTTCCTTCCTTCCTTCCTTCCTTCCTTTCTTTCTTTCTTTCTTTCTTTCTTTTTTGGACTTTTTGAGACAGGGTCTCCATGTAGCCCTAGCTGGCCCGGAACTCACTCTGTAGACCAGACTGGCCTTGAACTCACAAAGATCTGCCTGCCTCTGTCTCCCAAGTGCTAGGATTAAAGGCATGCGTCAGCACGCCCGACAAGTTAGTTGTATTTTTATTTTTTAGTAATTTTTTTTTTTAGAAAGCACCAGGAAAAAGGAACAGTAGCTGACCCACTGTCACTCTACCCATGGGAGGTCACGCACTATCCAGCAGTGACATGTGGACAAATTATAGATATCAGCTGCTGAATTTAAGGCTGGTATGTGTCAGTCTTTTCAGTTGCAGAGAAACTGTCCCCTAACTACTATTGATCTGGACCAAAAATACCAGGCACCCAGAGAAGCCAAGATGGGAGACCAGATTCTAACCCTAGCCTGGCACCTGTTCCCCTGAGACTTCGTCTCCCCTCAGCTCTGAAGCAGATATAGAAGTGAGAATAATGCCCCATTCCCTTATCATAATCAAAAGGCTGGAATGTTAGGTCTGAGTTTCCCAGAATTCCAAGGGACGTGCAGATGTCCACTTCCTCCAGAGGCTGCCAATCTTATGACCTCTTCCTCTTTACCCGGGGTCCTGCCAAGGGCCTATAAAGGAATGTACCTCAGTCGCCATCTTGCTGGGTTGCGGCTGATAGGCTCCAGGTGCCCACAGCTGCCATGGCAGCACCTGAAGTAAATATGTTCCCAGAGTGACCAAGCCTCATGCGCCTGTCTTTTATCAGGGGTTTGTGTCGTTATAGATCTAACAGTGCTGAGATGTGTGTGTATGGGGGGTGGGGACAGGAGAGCCAGTACTTGCTTTAGAGCTAGAGTTTGGAGATGCAAGCAAGTCCTGTTCATTCACTGGTCATAACAGCTGACCAAGCCTCCAAGCCATTTGCTGGAGTAATCTTTGCCCTGGCGCCATAACAAACCAAGCTCAGCCACCCATCCTCAACAAGCCAACGAAGAGAGCCAAATGAGTAGTGAAAAGCAGAAAAAGGATATTTATTCAATGTGGCCACCTTGAGAAGAGGGACAAAGAAATCAGATGACAGCCCTCCTTCCACCCGGTCTATCTTTGGGGCACTAGCTTGAGGTTTCCATTGAAGGAGGGGACCAGAGTTAGGCATAGCCAAGCTCTCCCTGGTCAGTGTGGTTGTGGTCATCACTGATCCATCGTTGTCTCAGCTCCAGTCTCTCTGGCAAGGTGGTCTGACAGCTGTAAATGTGTTTCTGAGAGACAAACTCCCCCTCCAGCTTGGCTTCAGCTCTTCCAGCATGAGAGTCCTGGGGGAATTCCAAGGTCTTGGGGTTCATTCTTTGGATAGTTTGATAGTTAAAGTGAAAGACACAAGTTTTTTTCTAGAATATCTCCATTTTTTTCAGCCCCATCACAGCCATACAACCAGTCACAGGCTCAGTCAGCCTTTCCTAGCATGATTGGAATGGATGAGAGAGGCAGCCTCTTGCCAAGGACAGACATTTTCTTTACTACTCACTCATGGTCAGACAAGAGCAGTAGGTTTTATCAAAGATAGGATAACATCCCAGAAGCATGATATGCCACATCAGGACGCTCCTCTGCCAGAAGACAATTCACTGGAAACTAGGTTGTAGATCACTCTGGAAATTCCCTTTTTCAATCATTATTTTCCTTCTCTTTTATATTTTAATTCCTTTACAAACATGTGAGAATGACTTTTATCAACAGACATCATCTGAGCTACTGACTTCTAGTTAACCACAGCAAAACTGTGTGCTCTTGTGTCTGATGAACTGGGCACCGGAGCTTGCGTCTTTGGCAACCTCAATTTGGTGTTCCACTCAGAAAGTCAATGAGTGAAGGTGGCTGTGCTTGAGAATGAGGCAATGTGTCCATCTCCAATTGCACACAGTGAAGACTGGGAAGGACAAGTGACCTCGGGTGAATGAGACGTTCTAGGGATGGAACAGCAGGGTGGTGTTAGGATAAGAGTGGAACCAAGCTCGTACTTCCCCAAATGAAGCTGGGGAAATTATTTTTAATAGAGGTATGGGTTGGGCCTGACTTGAGGATGCAGTTGCAGAGAGAGAGTTTCAGCATGAGTTTGATCAGCAGAGTTCCCAGGGACAGAAGATAACAAGAGACATCTGGAGGAATGAGTATCCTCTGAGCTGACCCACTCTTGAAAACTAAATTGAAGAGCCGGGCTTTTTTCCAGACGTTACAATGCTGGCGTGCTAACAGTGCAGAAACTAGCAGCTCCTTATGCGGTGTCTACACATGCTCAGCTTTAGTTGATCCCCCTCCCCACGCCTTCCTCTTTGCCATCTCCTGAGCTCTCATCTGCACTTAACCCCTTCCACCCTAGTGATCCCCCTCCCTATTTCATGTCACATGTGTCCTGTTACCTTTATGCCCCACCTCCTTAAAGCTTCTTTTCCCCCATTCTTGTGAGCCCCTTTCTACTTTCCTAGACTCCATTCTCTTACATATAAATACATATATATAAAAGTTAGAAGCTGGGCTGGAGAGATGGCTCAGTGGTTAAGAGCACTGACTGCTCTTGCAGAAGACCTGGGTTCTATTCCCAGCACTTGGGAAGCAGAGGCAGGCAGATCTCTGCGAGTTCAAGGCCAGCCTGGTCTACATAGCAAGCTCCAGGCCAGCTGGGACTAAAGACAGACCCTGTCTCAAAAAAACAAAAGTTAGGAGCTGGGGTGTGTGTGGGGGGGGAGAAGGCTGAGTAGTTAAGACCACTGTCTGCTCTTTTAGAGAACCTGGGTTTGGTTCCTAGCACCCAGCTAACAAGCATCCATAACTCCAGTTCCAGGGGATGCAACTCCCTCTTCTGACCTCCACCAGGATTGCACCACGTGTATATATACGGAGGGAAAAAAACCTCATACATGTAACATAAAAATAAAAAATAAATAGTCGCCAGGTGTGATGGTGCACACCTTCAATCCTAACACTTGGGAGGAAGAGGCAGGTGGGTATCTGTGAGTTCAAGGATAGCTTGGTCTACAGAGCAAGTTCCAGGACAGCTGGGGCTACATAGAGACCCTGTCTCGTAAAAACAAAAAAAATAAAATAAATTCAAATAAAAAATAAGAAATAAAAAAAGTCTCAAGTGTGGATGCTAGCTTCTAACTATTTATTTATTTATTTATTTATTTATTTATTTATTTATTTGGTGTTTATGAGCCTGGGTTGTTACTTCACTTAATATAATATTTTACAGTTCCATCCATTTATTGAACATTTCACAATTTCTTTTTACTTTACAGCTGAATGGATTTCCATTGTGTTTATGTGCTACATTTTCCTCATCCATTCTTCAGTAGACAGACATCTAGGCTAGTTCTGTTTCCTGACTACTGTGAATAGAGCAGCAATGAACATGCTTGCACTACACTAGTATCTCTGTGGCAGGAGATAGAATATATGCCCAAGAGTGGTTACACCAGGGTCAAATGGTATTTTTGAGACAGGGTCTCACTGTAGCTCCAGCTGTCCTGGAACTTGCTCTGTAGACCAGGCTGGCCTTGAACTCACAAAGATCCGCCTGCCTCTGCCTCCCAAGTGCTAGGGTGCTAGGATTAAAGGCGTGTGCCACCATGCCCGGCATGGCTTTAGCTGTTTGAGGGGGTCTCCTAGTGTCTGCACCTGCTTTCACTCCTGGCACGAGGGCGAAAGGTTTGTCATTCCCCACTTTTTCTTTTTTTAATTTTATTTATTTTTGTATGTCTGCAGGTAGGTTTGTGCACCCGTGTCGTGCAATGCCTTGGAGGTCAGAAGAGGGTGTCAGATTCCCCTGGAACTGGAGTTCTCCTGGAATTGGAGTTACAGAGGGTTCTCAGCCGCCATGTGGGTGCTGGGGACTGAGCCCGGGTCCTCTGCAAGAGCAGTCGGTGCTCTTAACTGCTAGGCCATCTCTCCAGCCCCTATTATAATTATTATTATTTTATTTAATTTTTGTTTATGAATGTACTGTCTGCATGTAGGTTTGTGTACCCGTGTCAGAAGAGGTTGTCAGATTCCCCTGGAACTGGAGTTAAAGACAGTTCTTAGCTGCCATGTGGGTGCTGGGAATCGAACTGCTGAGCCATCTGTACAGCCCCGATGATAGATATTCTGTTTGAAGTGACATGGAACCTCAAAGTAGTTTCAACCTCCATTTCCCTGAAGGCTAAGGATTACATATTAAAATATTTTTGAGGGGCCAGTGAGCTGACTCAGCAGGTAAAGTGGTTTAACACCAGTTTTGAAAACTGAGTATAACCCAGCACCCCATGTAAAGGTGGAAGGAGAGAACCAGCTCAACAAAGTTGTCCTCTAATGCCCACCGTACACAAAGACACAAAGAAAATTTTAAAAATGAAGAGCAATTATTGGTCATTTGTAACTTGTCATTAGTTCCTTAGCCCATTTTTGACTGGGTTGTTTGTTTTCTTATTTTTAGTTTTTTAAATTTATGAATCAAATTTAAGTTTATTGCTAAAAAAGTATAAACTAGTTTATATTTTAACAATTTAGACACAAAAGTTTAT
The DNA here is from genome assembly GCA_009823505.1 of Rhizomys pruinosus. Taxonomy (NCBI): domain Eukaryota; kingdom Metazoa; phylum Chordata; class Mammalia; order Rodentia; family Spalacidae; genus Rhizomys; species Rhizomys pruinosus. The sequence goes on along the minus strand of VZQC01005192.1, from coordinate 41,542 downwards.
GTATAGCACTAGATTTTACATATCATTACTGTATTAGAATGATTTGATAGCTTTAAATACAAGAAAAAAGGAAAATTTCAGGTTACAAAATGCTTCCTCTGAAACAAGTGAAAAAAACAAAATCAAACCATCACGTCTTCTAAGTGGGTCAATGCAATGAATGTATTCAGTGATTATCTGTGTTTAACTCCTATTGCACTAATGGTTATGGAATTAAAAACAAAAGCCAGCTTTCACAATCACTCCCTCAAAGGAATAACAAATTGGACTCTTTTGCAATTCAAAAATGGTTCTTGTTACTTCAATACCCAGAAAGTTGAATTCACATATCCAACATACATACATCCCTTCCAACTGGTTAGGTATTTACGATTACTCCTTACTTTATTTATTATATTCATTTTATGCCTATTAGAGTATTAGCTGCATGTATGTGAGGGCACGCGTGTCCTGTAATCCTTGCCGAGGGAGAAGAGCGACTCCGATTCCCCTGAAACTGGAGTTAGAGAAGGTTGTTCGCAGCCAGGCGTGCTCTGGGACTCTGTAAGAGCAGCCAGCGCTCTTAACCGCTAAGCCAAAAGCCAAGCCATCTCTCCAGTTACATGATTACTTTATTTTTAACCTTATGTCCTTTTTGGGACACAGCATAGTGTAACACATAGCAGTGGCTCATTTTGCTCACGATCCTTCTACTTGATTAAAGCTGAATGGGTCACACATACAATTTCATTTGAGAAGAGTCCTTGGAAAACCACCCCCAGCACCTTTTGAAAGGGGGGTCGGGAAATGCTAATTTCATGTGAAATTCACTTTTTCTTCCAAGCACAAAAAGGCAGTCTGTGGCTGTACAGGTCCCCATAAGACAGATTTGACTATGGCTCTAGCTTTGCTCTTCTGGAGAAGTTTTGTCAGGACATTTTGAGTTCCAGGGTTGGGTGGAGGGTGGAGGCGGTTTGGAGCAAGGCACATGGACGCATTTTAGCCAGAAGGGCAGGTAGGGGCCGCTGTGGTAGGGAGGTTTAGGAAAGGGATCCCGGATTGTGTTTCTCTGTAAAGTGGAGAGAAGACCCCATGACCCGGGGTCAAGGAGAAAGAGGACCCCACTTAAGGAACAGCAGGAGCCCGGCGGCGGAGCTGGCGCAGTGCGCTCTCAGGGTAAGCACGGTGCAAGCTCTGGCTTCGGAGCTGGTGGAGGACCTGGAGCGCAGGGAGCCGCGCGGTGACTCCTCTTGCGCCTGCTCCGGGAAGGACCGGGACAGGATCTGTGTCTCTGCCCAGCCTCATCTAGTTCCATTCCACCCTGGGGTTTGCCTAAAAGAACCCAAATAACCTCCAGGAAAAACTGGCGACACAGCTTGGTGGCGTCGGCAGCAGGTAGCGAGCGCAGGCAGAGACATACTTAGCTCTGAACCCCAGGGACTCAGAGTGCTTGATCCGGGAACTTCAGGGTCACCCAGATGTGAGGCTCAGCCTCTCTGCTTACTGTGTGGTTACCCCACCTTACCTGTTCGCGCGTCTCAAAAGTGAGACTATTAACTGTCCTCAAGCTCTGGGGGCTGTTGTAAGGAAATAAATGTCACTATGTAAACCAGGGTTTAAGGACGGAAGTCGCTGGGGGTCTTGGCCATTGTAGACATTGTCTGCAGTTCCACCTGTCCTGGCCCCTGGCTCCGGGAAGTCCCATAGGGCCAACTTAAACAATGACCAAAGTACTTGAGTGTGGCCCGGGCTATTGCCAGGTCCAGCCCTGGGCGGAGGCTGAGCGGTGTGGGCGGGCACCGTCCCCAGAACTCCTAGCTTCCTTGTCCCTAGAGTCTGCCCCAGTCTGGACAAGCGCTGGGCAGTCGGCAGACGGCGGCCACCGAGGGACTCAGGATGTCTTCCAGCAAGTGAGTGTCTCCGGGGCACTGTGGGTGCGGGATCTCCGCGAGCAGCAGGAGCGAGGGGGAACCGCCAGGCGCTGTCTGCAGCCCCACGGGTCCCCACCCGGGTGGGAGCGGCCAGGGGGCTCCAGCAGACCTGGCTGCTGCGCAGACATGGACTGGCTTTCCCAAGAGAAAAGCCGACGCGCAGGTTGTTCTTTTGGTCAGGAATGTGAGGCGGAGAAAGTCTGAGCTCGGGATGGGTTCTTGGGGCCCCTGAGGCCCTAAGGAGGGGTGGAGCGGCTTCCTGAGTCTGGGACCAAGCAGGGGATGGGGCGCCTGGAGCAGCCCTCACCTGAGATTTCGGAAAATTGGGTCTCAAGGCGCACACCAAAAAATGTTAAATTAATTTTTAGAAAACACGAGAAAAAAAAAGATCAGAAATTAGTTTTTGGAGTTTTTCTTTCCTTTCTTTCTTTTTTTTTTTTTTTTTGGTCTTTTCTAGACAGGGTCTCCCTGTAGCCCCAGCTGTCCTGGAACTCACTCTGTAGACCAGGCTGGACTTGAACTCATAAAGATCCTCCTGGCTCTGCCTCCCAAGTGCTAGGATTAAAGGCACGCGCCACCACGCCCGGCTGGAGTATTTTGTTTTAACATTTCCCTCTTAAAGATTATTATTAGTAGTAGTATTAATATTAGTATTGGTATTGGTATTTTTCAGAACTCTGGAGTGGGGCTGGAGATGAAGCTCCATTAGTAGAGCACTTGCCTGTCCCCAACACTGCAGAAAACTGCGTGCAGTGGCGCACACCTGTAATCACGGCTACTTGGGAGGCCGAGGCTAGAGTATCACAAATTTGAGAGCAGACTGTGTTACATTAGGGAGATCCCCTCTCAACAGGAAAGGTTTCAAAGGGCTGAGTGTGCTGGGCATGGTGGTGCAGGCCTTAATCCCAGCACTTGGAAACCAGAGGCAGGTGGATTTCTGAGTATGAGGTCAGGCTGGTCTACATAATGAGTTCCAGGTGAACTGGGGCTACAGGGAGACCCTGCCTGAAAATATAATGAAATAAAAAATAAAACAGGTCTGAGTGTGTAGTCCAGTGGTATAGCATTTGCGTAGTATGCACTGGTACCTGGGCTCAATTTCCAGGACAAAACAATCAAACCTGATATTAAACACTGACAGAGAAGTCTTGTGACATGAAAATGAAAAAATATATTCATGAGACAATGTTGACAAGCATTGAAATAAAAGCACACATGTTCAGGAAAGGATACAGGGAGTGAGGAAGGAAGGCAGACCTTGCACCATCTTTGTTGATTGCCAAGGGTTTCAGAAAGTCCAGCTTTCCGCTCCCCTCCCCACTCCTGCCGGGTGACTGAGAAGGAAAAACTGGGACCCACGTTCCAGCACTGCAGTGGCCAAGGTGAAAGATAGCAGTGAATGACAGCTGGCAACGTTCTCTTCTCCTTTACTCATAAGGAGCTGGAATTGTGGCTCTAGGTCTTTGGGGTTTGTTTGTTAATCAGTGTTGGCCAGTTTTCTACCCACTGAGTGCAGGCCAGTGTAACCTTGAGGAACTACTACATTTCTTTTGGTTTCTGATTTTGTACCACTGAAATAGTAGTTCACCTCAACACAACGACCCAGAAAATGTCATTATAGTCCCATAGACGACATAGCAATGCATGTTAATCATTAAATTCACTTGAGCGTGGTGGTACAAGTCTTAATAATTCCAGTAGTTCAAGGTGATCTTTAGCTGCATAGTGAGTTTGAGGTAAGTCTGGGCTACAGGAGACCCTGTCTCCATGGGGAAAAATGCAATTCATCTTATAACCTATGGAGCACTACTTACCTATGGTGTATATGCTGCGCTCTGATTGCTGCAACAGCCTTCCTGGCAGTGCCCTTTGAAGAATATATTACCATTGTCTCCATTTCACAATTGGGGAAATTGAGGGAGAAGGTTGTCCAAGGGCCACACTGGAAGGAGCAGATTGGATTTTAGCTAAGTCTATGGTTTCTGATTGTTTGGGACATTTACTAATATTTCATTTAACAAATGGGCTCCAGAGACGGTTCGGTGGGTTTAGAACCAGTATTTCTCTTGCAGAAATTGAACCGAAGTTCAATTTCCAGTACCCAAGTCAGGTAGTGCCCACAGAGGTCAGAAGAGTGTCAGTTCCCCTGGAACTGGAGTTACATACAGATGTTAGCCACTCTGTGGGTGCTGGGACTCAAACCCCAGTCCTCTGCAAGAGCAACCAGTTCTCTTAACTGCTGGGTGATCTCTCCATCCTTTTTTATAAAAATTTATTATTTAAAAAAATTTTTTAATTTATTTATTGTTTTATGTGTATGAATGTACTGTCTGCATGTAGGTTTGTGCACCCGTGTCGTGCATTCCCTCGGTGGTCAGAAGAGGGTGTTGGATCCCCTGGGACTGGAGTTAAAGACGGTTCTCAGCCATCATGTGGGTACTGGGGCTTGAACCCGGGTCCTCTGCAAGAGCGATTGGTGCTCTTAACTGCTAGGCCATCTCTCCAGCCCCTAATTTTAATAATTTTAGAAATGTTGGATGGTCCAACAAGCACCAGGCATTATGGTCCTGGGAATATAATACATTTTGAGAGATGACAATGCACCACATTTGACATCAGCATCAGATCTGCTGTTCCCTGGCTAAGTCTACATTCTCCTTTATCCTTGAACTTCGCATTGCTTTAAATGAGCTCCTCAAATTCACTTCAATGAAGCAACACATTTCTGAGGACAGTTTTATCTTCAGGGTTTAAAAACCAGATCTGTCTGTGTATACCTTGTGTGTGTGTGTGTGTGCGTGTGTGTGTGTGTGTGTGTGTGTGTGTGTGTGTGTCCCCACAAATGTCACTGCACACACATGGAGGTCAGAGGACAGCTTCAGAAGTCAGTTTTCTTTTTCCACCTTGTGGGTTCTGGGATCAAACTCATGTCATTAGGGTGGTGAGCACTTGACCTGCCGACCGACCAACCCACTGAGTCATCTTGCCAAATCTTCCTGTTTCTTTCCTTTTTTTCCTTCCTTCCTTCCTTCCTTCCTTCCTTCCTTCCTTCCTTCCTTCCTTCCTTCCTTCCTTTTTTTGAGACATAGTTTCTCTGTAGCCCCAGGTGGCTTGGAACTCAGTATGTAGACCAGGTTGGCCTTGAACTCATACAGATCCACCTGCCGCTGCCTCCCATGTGCTGGGATTAAAGGTGTGTACCACAATGCTGAGCAGTGAAGTATTTTATGCATAAATTAATTTTTATATTAGGGTCTCCCTATAGCCCCAGCTGGCCTGGAACTCACTCTGTAGATCAGGGTGGCACTATCTACAGAGATCGGCCTGTCTCTGCCTCCCGAGTGCTATACCACCATGTCAGGCTTAAAGATGGTTCTTAGCTGCCGTGTGGGTGCTGGGAATCGAACTTCCGGTCCTCTGCAAGAGCAGTTGGTGTTCTTAACTGCTGAGCCATCTCTCCAGCCCCTTATGTATAAATTTAAATTAATAAGGACTAGGGGCATACCTCACTGTAGAGTGCTTGTGTAGTTCGCATGAGGTCCTGGGTTCATGCCCTGTACTGTCAAAAGCAAAAAAAAAAAAAAAATTAGTGAACTAAGATGATCAAGTCATACTTACCAAATAAAGCATTCACTTGTCAAGAAATGCTTTATGTTTGCTTTTTCCTTGTTAGAGCAGAAAATTGACTTCATGGCCTTGGGGGAATGGAAGGTTGGTTGCTGGGCTCTGTCCTTGGGCACCCCCTCCAAATAAATTGTAATTGGCAGTTTGCTCTGTTTCATTTATTTGAAGTTTGTGTGTTATTTGTTTTGAGATAGGGTTATGTAGCTCAGCCTGGAACTTCAGATTCATTTCTTAGGACAGGCTGGCCTGTAACCTGTGGTCTCTTGCCTCAGGATATATATTTTTTTAATTAAAAATTGATCTGGGTCTGTATGCGATTTGCAAGTATCCTGTTTAGAATTTTTGCATCTGTGTTCATTAATGAGATGGGTCCATAGTTTTCCTTTTTGGTTGTATCTTTGCCTGGTTTTGGTAATAGAGTGATGCTGGCTTCATAGAAGGAATTTGGGAGAATTCCCTCTGTATCCTTCTAAACAATTTGAGTAATAATGGATGGTTGTAAGTCTTTTTGAAATGTTTTATAGAATTCTGCCGTGAAACCATCTGGGCCTAGGCTTTTTTTAGTTGGGAGGTTTCTTATTATATCTTCAATTTCTTCATATATTATGGGTCTGTTTAAGCTGTCAATCTCTTCTTGGTTGAGCTTTGGTGATTCCCAGGATTTCAGATATTCATCCATTTCTTCTAGGTTTTCAAACTTGGTAGAGTATAGGTTTTTGAAGTATTCCTGTATGATTGTATGGATCTTTTCATTGTTTGTTGTGATAGTTCCCCTTTCATCACAGTTTCTATTGATTTGGAGTTGTTCTTTCTTTCTTTTGGTTAACTGGGCTAGAGGTATGTCTATCTTGTTTTATTCTCTCAAAGAACCAACTTTTGGATTCATTGAATTTTTGTATTGTTCTCTTTGTTTCTATTTCATTGATTTCTGCTCTGATTTTTGTTATTTCTTCCTGTCTGCTGCATTTAGGGTTCATTTGTTTTTGTCTCTCAAGTGTTTTTAGCTGCAGTGTTAGATCGTTCACTTGTGCTCTTTCTGTGGTTCTGATGTAGGCACTCGGGGCTATAAACTTCCCTCTTAGGACTGCTTTTAAAGTATCCTATAGGTTTTGCTGTGTTGTATTATCATTGTCATTTAGTTCCAGGAATGCTTTTGTTTCTTTCTTTTTTTTTTAATTTTTTTTATTTATTTCTGTATGTGTATGAATGAACTGTCTGCATGCAAGTCTGTGCACCCATGCCGTGCAATGCCGCGGAGGTCAGAAGAGGGTGTCGGATTCCCCTGGAACTGGAGTTCTCCTGGAATTGGAGTTTCAGACGGTTCTCGGCCGCCATGTGGGTGCTGGGGATCGAACCCGGGTCCTCTGTAAGAGCGTCGGCGCTCTTAACCGCTAGGCCATCTCTCCAGCCCCCTTTTGTTTCTTTCTTTATTTCTTCCTTGATCCATTCATTATTCAGGAGAGTGTTGTTTAAGTCTCCATGTGTTCTTGTAGGCAGGAGGGCTTATCCTGGTGTTGATGTTGAGCTTTATTGCACTGTGGTCTGATAGAATGCATGAAATTATTTCAATCTTTTTGTATTTGTTGAGTTTTTTTTCTGTGTCCCAGTATGTGGTCTATTTTGGAGAATGTTCCATAGGGTGCTGAGTAGAAAATGTATTCTCTGGTATTTAGGTGGAATATTCAGTAGGTGTCTGTGAGGTCCATTTGGTGTATTGTATCATTCAGTCCAGATGTCTCTCTGTTTATTCTTTGTCTAGTCGATCTGTCCAAAGGACTTAGTGGGGTATTGAAGTCCCCTACTATGAGTGTGCTGGGGTTAATCTGTGCCTTCAGGTCCTGGAGAATTGTCTTTATAAAGTTTGGTGCACCAGAGTTTGGTGCATATATATTCATGATTGTAAAATCTTCTTGGTCAATTGTTCCTTTGATAAAGATGTAATGGCCCTCTTTGTCTCTTCTGATTTCTTCTACTTTGAAGTCTATTTTGCCTGATATTTCTTTTTGGTACCATTTGCTTGGAATATTTTTTTCCATCCTTTCACCTTAAGTTTCTGCCTATCCTTGAGAGTGAGATGGGTTTCTTGCAGACAGCATATAGATGGGTTTTGTTTCCTAATCCAATCTCCCACTCTATGTCTTTTGATTGGGGAGTTTAGTCCACTAATATTTAAGGTTATAATTGAAAGATGCCTGTTGCTTCCTTTCATCTTATTATCCACTTGCATTTTTAGTCTCAATTTCTACTTCTGCAGTTATGTTTTTATTAGTTTCTCTTCCTAGGTGCTTGGGGATAGTTGCTCCTCTCTTCTGTCCTTTGAATTACTTCAAGTATTTTCTGAAGGGTTGGTTTTCCAGACATGTATTCTATCATCTTGTTTATGTCATGAAAGATTTTTCTCTCTCCTTCAACTATAATCTACATTTTTGCTGGGTATAGTAACCTGGTTTGGCATCTATAGTCCTTTAACACTGGGAATGCTTTGCTCCACATTCTTCTTGCATTCATAGTTTGCACTGAGAAGTCAGTTGTAATTCTGATGGGTTTCCCCTTGTATGTAACTTGTTTTTCTCTTGTGGCTTTCAGAATTTTGTCTTTGTTTTGGGTGTCTAGCTTTTTAAATATGATATGGTGTGGGGAGTTTCTTTTCTGATCTTGTCTGTTTGGAGTTCTATGTGCTTCTTGTATTTGTATGGGTTTGTCTCTTTTTAATTTGGGGAAATTTTCATCTATTATTCTGTTGAAGATCTGATCAGTACCATTCTCTTGGGATTCTTCTCCTTCCTCTATTCCTATGATGCAGAGGTTTGATCCTTTCATAGTGTCCCACAGTTCCTGGTTGTTCACTTTTGTGTATCTTTACTTGAGGTTTTTAGTTGTTCTGTGTTATCTTCCAGGTCTGATATTCTTGGTTCTGCTTCCTCCATTCTACTTCTGAGGCTTTTTCCGTTCCTTTCCTCTTGACTGGATGAGTGTTCTATTTCCTTTTTCATTTCATCCTGTGATTTCTTTAGTATTTCCACTTCCTTTTGGAGTGTCTCATTCTCTTCTTGTAGCTCCTTGCTTTGCTGGTTGGCTTCCTTTTTCAGTTTTTCCACTTCGTTCCAGAATTTGTCATTTTCTCCTTCTAGTTCTTTCTGGAGTTTGCCATTCTCTCCCTTTAGTTCTTTCTGAAGTTTGTCATTGTCTCCCTCTAGGTCCTTCTTGAGTTTTTGATTCTCTCTCCTTAGTTCTCTGACTTGTACTTTATAATCTTTGCCTTTTCTGACTAGATCTGCAATTGTTCCTTTAAGATCTGTACCTGGGTCACTCCCCCCCCCCNTGCACCTGTGGAAGAGCGGGCATTGGCCAAAATGGCGCTTGGACCTGGCCAGGTCTTATGATCACCTGATTTCGTGCCTACTACCCAGTCATTCCCCAGCCAAAAGAGAACGCCAACTGAGCCCTCATTAGCTGTCCGTGACTTCCGTGTATTGTGCATACCCTTACAGACAACATGAGAGACTGCCATGGGCTCGCACCCTAGCAGGAGGCAGGGTGTGAGGAAGCGGATTATTAGTTGGGGGACACTGGAAGGGGAAGGGAGATTTGATGTAGAGTTGCCTGAATAAACTGCGTCTGGAAGAACAAGGAGTGTGTCCTCTCCTTTTTCCGCCGCCGGGAACAGAGAGGACGAGGAGAGCGACAAGTGCCGCCCCGGACAGGGAACTTCCGTCGGTGCGAGCACGGTTCAGAACCAGACGCAGGCAGGTGGGCTGCCGGTAAGTCCCAGGTAAGTGGGACAATTAAGGCTCCCGGGGACAAGGGATCCCAATTAAGGTTTAGAGAGAGAATGGGACAATTCAATGGGTTCTGCTATTCCTTCTTCCCTTATCGTTGAACCTTAAGACATGCTGAGAATGATCGCGCCCTGGTTTTTATGCACCGGAACCCCCACGCCACATTGCTGGGAAAAAGTTAGGGAGGGACCTAATGTTTGCTGAGGAACAAGGAATTCTGCAGAGGGGTGTAATTCCGATTTGGAAATAAAGAAAATTGTTTGGGCGATGAAGGGAGCTGCAGCAGAAAATAAAAAAAGGGGAAAAAACTTCTACAGCAGCTAAAAGAGAACAGGACGCCACCCCAAGGGGGTTAGGACGAAGAGCAGGACTATGGTCGACTGATTGAGTTTGGTAGAATTTGGTAGAAAGCATGGAGCAAGTGAAGGTTAGCATACAGCCTGGCAGTCCCGGGACCTCCGCTACATGCCACTGGCCCCAGGGACCCCCTCCGCTTTTGCGGTGCCTGGCACTTCGATTTCATCTGGAGTGCTGGAGGGAGGTAGCTCGCTAAAATCCAGCCCTATGTTTTCCAGTCTTCCAAACCAAAAGGACAAGAAACCTGACATGAGCCACCGATGTTTAACATATCATTAAAAAATCCATTTTCTGATTTTCCGTAGGCAAGAATTGGTGGACTAGCTAGCAGCAGGAAAAGTTGTATTTGGTGACCGCTTGACTACTGGCCATGCCCGCACTTGTTAAAACAATTGTATTTGAAACTAATTGTACAAAGTTAAAGCAGCAGCAATTAAACCCTACAAAATATACAAGGCTTTGACAGGATGGCGTCTGTACTGAAGGTCCTGTCGGGGAATTAGGGGTCCCTCTTGACCAATTGACTGCCTGCATGGCTGCGCCATACCAAATAACAAAAAGAGGCCTAGATGGGAATGGGGCGGCAAAGGTGCTTAAACAAATGTAATTATGGGGCCCATGCAGTCGGGTGGCTTCCTTTGCCCTCGGCATCTCCAACGACACTGGCCCATTATAATTACAGACTCATAAAAATTGCTTCTTTGTCCATTCCCCTCTCCTCTGCAAGACATTACGGTAAGATTTGCTAATTCACTGTCCCCCTCTATAGTTCATAACAGTGTCTTCAGCACCTTATAATGGTCCTATTCAACCGAATTTCTGACAGCCACTATTGTATTTGTTAACTATCCTAATTAAAGGCTTGAGGTAGTAGTGAAAGATCAAGCTCAGGTCAGTGCATCGGGTCTCTTCTGCGTACTTCACACATGCTCATACTCCTCCAGAGAGACCACCCGATTTCTTTGTTTCAGCATATTCTGGGCTTCACACCGGACTGCCCAGCCTGCTATAGACCAAAAGGCAAATGATTGCACCTGATAAGTGCATTCCCAGAGAGCTCTGATGTGTTTTCTCTCCTACCACTCAGGAACTTGCACAGCACTTTCACTTTCGCTTTCATGTAATTCTAAACTGCTTGCCTCCCGATTTTCACATCTCTCGAGCTCGATGCTATGATATTGTAAAAATTGTCACAATGTGCCCCACTCTGCCGCAAACAGTCCCTTGGGATTAACCCAGGGGTCTCCTCCATTACATGTATGGCAGATGGGTGTCACTCACATCCCTGAATTGGCACATTAAAATATGTCATGTCCTGTTGATACCGCCTCAGAATCATTTTTGCCTCCCTACATCTCTGGAGAAAAGAGCCCATCATGTCCACGAACATCGTTTCCAAGCGATGGGCAGCCTGGGGACAAGCCAAAAGAGTTAAAGACTGAACAATGGCCCAGCTTCACACTTCAGGCTTACCCTTTACTTCTTTGTTTGATTGATGGGCATTCACCTCACTCACGGTTTGCCATACAATTCACAGCTAGGACAAGGCATTATTAAGCGTGTCTTCATAAAGCGGCTACCTGGAAAGGAAAGTGTGCTTCGTAAAAACACTCAAAGGGGGAATGCCTCTGGCTCTCTTCCATAAGGAAAGACTTTGCATTGCTCTTTTTTACTATTACATTTTTTCAAACTCTTAGATAAACTAAAGAGTCGTGATCCGCCCTTGTCTCCTTGGTCAGCTGTGGACAGGCACACACAAACAGGACAACACTTCAAAAGGGCTTGTAGTGTGGAAAGACATACTTACAGGAAAATGGTATTGCCATGGACCCGTCCTAACATGGCGAGAGGAGGCTGTCTGTGTTTTTCTCAGGATCATCAACAACCTCTTTGGATCACCGGAAAGGCTCACTCGAGTAGTTCAAGATGTGGAAGTGTGGGATACTCGTGATGATGGTGCCATGGCCCATTGGCGATGACGGAAGGCTTCGTTTGGGGGCTGATGACATTGTTCCCTAAACCTATCCCATTCACCATTCAGCGCAAGTATTCCCCTGCCTTTTTACAACCAATGATAAAATAGGAGGTCCTCTTCTTTTACCATAGATGACACATTAGCGCAGTACAAGAGACATACACCTGCCCCTAAAGATCACTGTGCTTCCAACTGTCAACTTTCAGACAGTGATTGTGTACTATGCATAACCAAACAGGAGGCTGGTTTGATGCACCCCTCTGGGGACCAGCGGGATCCAATGGTCACATGGGCGTCAGGGAGCTATCACCGGCACTTTCAAACCCATGCCTGTATGACCATATGTCGCCCCACCTTGTGTTCCTCTGTATATAATGGTAAGCCTATGAAAGAAAAAATGTCACCTGTGGTAACAGGACTTGGTTCTATGCTTTATGCTGGAATGCTACCACATTTCCTCTAGCGAGTGGATTTCTGTGGCAATCAGCAGCATCAGCTGCCACGCTACAGCTGTGGCAGTTTTTCCTGACATCAACTGTTCAGACACGAGCCAATGAACTTAACAATTTTCGGCTGGTGTTGCTTAGAGGGCACATGACCCAAATATCGAACAACAATATTAACTTAATCATTTTCAAACAGGGCAATGTATTGTCCACTCAATTAAAGGGTTTATTTTGTGCAGGATCAGCTCGACGTGTTTATACAGTTAGCACAGTTGGGGTGTGAACGGAGACATTCTGGGCTCTGTAATACCTCTGTACCTTTTCAGAATATGAGCCATGCAGATAATCTAAGTATATCACGCATTAATCTCAAATCATTTAGCAGGGAAAAACTGGTTCGGTGAACTCGACTCTCTATGGGAAGAACTCCGCTCATCCATGGTGCACATCGATTCTACACGTGTAGACTTGTTCATGTCGGATGGTTTTATCTCTTGGATGTCTAAGGCGGTGTCTCACCTACATCAGTGGGCTGGAATAGCGGGTTTGGGTTGCCGTATAATCCTGCGCGGTCATTGTGTCTGTGGTGTCTGATGCGCATGCGGAACAATCAGCGCAGAGGAAGAGCGTTCTTCGTGCAGGCTCTCGCCGCTATTGAACTGGGCAGATCACCTCAAGTTTGGCTTGGAATGCTAGAGAAGTAGTAGCCAAAGGACGGGTAAGGCACCCGCTGGCATTGTATTACCAACCTAAGGACAGGGGGATACAAACCCCTTATGCTGTTGTTATGAGCCCCCATGACGGGTAAGGATTACCTCTGCAGGGGCAACCTAAGACAGGCATTTTCTCTGCCATTAACTTTATAAAAAGAAAGGGGGAGCCGTGTGTAGAGCGGGCGTTGGCCAAAATGCCGCCTTGGACCCTGGCCAGGTCTTATGATTGCCTGATTGTGGCCTGACTGCCCATCTCATTCCCCAGCCAATAAGTGAATGCGAAACCTGAGCCCTCATTAGCGTGTCTACTGACTTCCATATATTGTGCATACAGCTTACAGACCAATGAGAGACTGCCATGGCGCTTGCACCCTAGCAGGAGGCTTGGGGGTTGAGGGAAAAAGCGAATTAGTAGGGGACACTGGAAGGGAGAAGGAGAATTGATGTAAGAGTTGCCTGATTAAACTGTGTCTGGAAGAACAAGACTTTGTCCTCTCCTTTTTCCTACCAGCCGGGAACAGAGAGAGACGAGGGGGGGAGCAGCGACATTCACCCGTGTCTGCACTTCCGTGGAGTCAGAAGAGGGTTGTAAGATTCCCCTGGAACTGAAACTGGAGTTCTCCTGGGAATTGGAGTTTCAGGCGGGTTCTCGGGGCTGCCATGCGGGTGCTGGGGATCAAACCCAGTCCTTTGTAAGAGCAGTAGTCGGTGCTCTCAACCCTAGGTCATTTCTCCTGCCCCTCCGTTCCTTAATTGATAATCCACTGGGCCTCTCAATTGTCTGGCTAGGAGACTACTCCCTAGATTCACCTGAAGGTATGCTAAGAGATGGGAGAACTAACTGTCCCTTAATGAGATAATGACCTTTTTCAGTCTTTTTGAGACAGTCCCTTAGCCAGACTGGGTGACTCCTGTAGACCAGAACTCTACTCCGTAGACAACTGGCCTGAACTCACGAGATTCACCTGCCTCTGCGCCCCTGAGTGCTGGGATTAAAGGCATGTGCCCCACCGCCTCTGCTCTTGTGTCTTTTTCAGGGCTTTTTTGGACAGGTCTTCTGTAGACCAGGTTGAACTACCTCTGCCTCCTTGGACTAAAGTGCCTCTGCCCAGCAGTTGTCTGCTTCCCTCTCTCGCCAATGCAGTTGCTTATCTTCATTCCTGAGCCTGCCACTTTCTAAGATTTATTTATTTATTTATATTTTGGGGGTATGCCCACACTTTCTTCCATGTGTGGTGGTCACAAGACAACTTGGGGAGCCAGTTGACTTCCAGTGATCAAGCTCAAGTCACCACCAGGCTTGAGTGTGTTTACCTTCTGAGTCATCTCGCTCATCACTTTTCTAAGTTCTAATTTTTCTTTTCCTCCTGCCCAAAAATGTATGCAGACTTGTCCTGAGCCTCTGGCCTTTCTTGCTCTCTCTGAAGACACATCTCCCAGCAGCTGCTCCGTGGCCTCCATTGCTGACCATGCCTGCTTTGGTGGATTTGTGATGTTTAATCCTGGGTGTCTACTTGAGTGGACTAAGGAACCAATAAGAGAAAAAGGAATGTTGGGATTGGACCACCTCAACCCGGCTGGCCCACCCCACATGTGGGCATTTAAACCTTCTGCCCAAAGGCAGTATAAATGGCCATGGCAGAAGGAGCTGTCCCTTTCTCCTGCGGCTGGCCTCTCTCATCTGGTTGGTTTGTCTTGCTGCTGTGATCAAACTTTCGGATCCAGTGTGTACGAGACTGGCAGATCTCCTGAAACCCATCGGGCCTTCAGAATAGATTGTGGACCTAATTGAGACATCCACGCCTTGTGGCACCGCTGACTGAGTAGTTCCTGGATTCTCTCGGTTTTCCAGATGTGTTGCAGCACTGTGGGACTCCTGAAACTCTGTCAGCGCGTGAGCAAACCAATAAATTGTGTATAGCTATATATTTATCCTGTTACTTCTGTTTCTTTAGAGAACCCTGGACTAAATATAGGGATTCTTGCTTTCCAGGAACGCGACCTTCCTCCCTCTTCTGCTTCTCGAACTCTCTCTCCTGGTGCTTGTTTAACATTCACAACTATAGTTGCACAGAGTATAGATCAGTGATTCCACAGGACCACCTGAAGCAACAGGTAGGATCTGGGCACTTCAGCCAGGTGGATTGTTAGATACATCTATCCTATCTCTAGGTTGTTGGATAACTGTTTCGTTGATAGTGGGATAGTTAAATCATTGTCCTGTGTGATTGTCGGGGTGGAGTCGCCCTGCTGGCTGGTATTAAACCTGGGCCTGTTGCCACTGTGAAACTTAGGTGCACAGAGCTTAGATCAGGGACTTCCAGGACCACCTGAAACACAGAGTAAGCCAGGCATACCCCCCACCCCCCAGCACAACTGGAATTGCTGGAGGGAACGTATCCAAGTGGATCTTTTTGGAGAAGCTTTTAAAAACACGAAAGTGAAGGAAGATTGAGTTAGACTTCCAACATATCAACAAAATTGAAAGCCTGAAACCTAGACAAGTCAACACACCATAAACAAGGAGAAAAAAAAATAGGCTCTGAAGGAGGCAAGCAAAGCAAGCCTTGCCACCCAGGAAGAGGCATTTGTGTTCAATCAGAATATAGGGAGAAAAAAAATGGAACCACATGCCACGGGGACAAAACTGTAAGGGACAACATGGAAGGAAAAGAACTGGACGACAATTCTTTCGAAGACAAAAGGGACACATGGCTATCTCAGTTGACACAGAAAACGCCTTTGACAAAAATCCAGCATCCCTTCATGCTTAAGTTCCTAGCGGGAATTGGTTTGGAGGGATAATTCCTCAAAGAAGAAGAATATCAGACAAATAAACTTCAAAGTAAAAAAGAAATCCGACGAGATGGGGGGGGGGGGGGGGGGGGGGGGAGGGGGGGGGGGGGAGGGGGGGGGGGGGGGGGGGGGGGGGGGGGGGGGGGGGGGGGTGGGGGGGGGGGGGGGGCGTGTGCGGGGGGGGGGGGGGGGGGGGGGGGGGGGGGGGGGGTGGGGGGGGGGGGGGGGGGGGGGGGGGGGGGGGGGGGGGGGGGGGGAGGGGGGGGGGGTGGGGGGGGGGGGGGGGGGCGGGGGGGGGGAGGGGGGGGGGGATGGGGGGGGGGGGGGGGGGGGGGGGGGGGGGGGGGGGGGGGGGGGGTGGGGGGGGGGGGGGGGGGGGGGGGGGGGGGCGGGGGGGGGGGGGGGGGGGGGTGGGGGGGGGGGGGGGGGGGGGGGGGGGGGGGGGGGGGGGGGGGGGGGGGGGAGGGGGGGGGGCGGGGGGGGGGGGGGGGGGGGGGGGAGGGGGGAGGACATAAGTAGGGCCATTTCATCCTTATCAAAGGAACCATTTGACCAGAAGACTTTACACAATCAGATAATGCACAACTCTGGGCACCAACTTATAAAGACAATTCTCCAGGACCTCAAGGCACAGAATTAACCCCAGACACCCATAAGAGGGGACTTCAATACCTCCCACTAAGTCCTTTTGGACAGATACGACGGACAAAGAAAAACAGAGAGACATCTGACTGATGATTATCAATAAAACCACCAAATGGCGCCTCTACAGAATCTACGATATTCTCACGCCAAGTACCAGAGAATATCATTTTCTACTCCAGCGCACCGTCCTATGGACACATCCCTCCAAATCGACCATATACTTGGAACAGAAAAAAAACCAAACAATACAAAACCAGATTGAAAAAATTTCATGAATTCTATCAACACCAGGCAATAAAGCTCAATATCCAACCAGAAAAGCCCTACTACTGCCTACAAGAAACAATGGAGACTAAACACACTCTACCCTGAATATGAATGGGATCAGAAGGAAGAATAAGAAAAGAAAAATGAAAGCATTCCGGGAACTGAATGACAATGGCAATAAACACAACAAAACCTCTGGGAACTTTTAAAAGCAGTCCTCCTAAGGGAATTTTATAGCTCTGAGTGCCTACATCAGAAAACAGAACACACACAGTGAAAAGTCTGGTTTAGACAGGAAGAAAATAAAAAGGTGCACAAACTTGCATGCAGACAGTACATTGATACACATACAGAAATAAATAAATGTCGGGCATGGTGGTGCACGCCTTTAATCCTAGCACTTGGGAGGCAGAGGCACTCAGATCTCTGTGAGTTCGAGGCCAGCCTGGTCTACAGAGTGAGTTCCAGGACAGCCAGAGCTACAGGGAGACCCTGTCTCAAAAAGACCAAAATAAAATAAAATAAAATAAAAAATAAATTAAGGGAACGAACAATGGTGTGTAATGTTCCAATTTCTAGTGTAGGTCAGATTGCCAAGTCTCCATCCCAAGGCCAGAGGTAAAATTTAGTTTTTTGGGGAGGCAGAAGCAGGCAGATCTCTTCGAGTTCAAGGCCAGCCTGTTCTACATAGAGAGTTCCAGGACAGCTGGGGCTACAAGGAGACCCTGTATCGAAAAGACCAAAACCAAAACCAAAACCAAAACTAAACAACAACGAAAACTTAGCTTTCATTCTTCCGATGAAGAAAAAGTAGCTTTCCTTTAATAGCTTGCTCTCTCTCTCTCTCTCTCTCTCTCTCTCTCTGTCATTCTCTTTGGAGACAGGGCCTCACTGTCTAGCCCTGGCTGGCCTGGAATTCCCCATGTAGACCAGCCTGGCCACACAGAGCTCTAACTGCTTCTGCTGGGATTAAAGGCAGGCACCAGCATGACTGGCACAATGAGTTCCTTTCTTAAATAGAAGGAAAATCTTGTCTAACCGGTGTCTGTGGTGTGCACAAACACAAGTTGACATTGATTTTACTGTCAGGAGAGATGAAAGAGGGAGGTAGGAGTTGCAGTAAGCAGAATTCATTTTATACATGCACGAAATTGTCAAAGAACAAATTCAATAGGTTATTTTAAAAAATGGCAAAAGCTGCAGGGCGTGGTGGCACATGCCTTTAATCCCAGCACTTGGGTGGCAAAAGCAGGAGGATCTCTGTGAGTTCAAGGGTAGCCTGGTCTACAGAGTGAGTTCCAGGCCAGCTGAGACCCTGTCACAAAAAAGACCCCCCCCTAAAATGGTGAAAGCTAAAAAGAAATTACTATCTCGTGGGAGCAGGAGGAAGCACCAGACACAGGCTCCAGCTCCAGCATCTCCCAGCTGTGGACAGGCTCCTGCTTCAATGTCTACAAGAAGAGGCTCAGTCTCAAAGCAGACTGTGTCTGTGGTGGCCTAGGAGCTTAAAGGGACACAATGCTAACCCCTGACCCGGATGACTGCCTCAGTTCTTTATTTTGGCACTGACTTTTCAGATCTTTCTTAGATGTTTTTAAATATGGTTTAATCACAATAGCAGATGTTATTTTAAGGAGCCCATAATCAGTACAGTTCTAACTGGATAGAACCTTTGTAGTGATCCAATAAAAGAACACTCATTAATATCTCCTACCAGAATAACTCCTGTTAATTATTGTGCCACAAAGTAATATCCGTAGCTAAAATCAGATTTGGGATATCCGAAGTCTAAGAACTTAGGGTTGAGAGTGTGACTTGGTGGTAGAGTGATTGCCTAGCATGCATGAGGCTCTGGGATCAGTCAGTTACATTAAGCAAGCAAACAAGCAAACAAATAATAACAAAAAAACAAAGCCCACAAATTTAAATCCTGAGCAATGCTGTATATCTGTAATTCTAGCACTTGGGAAGTAAAAGCAGAATAATCAGGAGTTAAGACCAGCTGTGGTTACACAATGAGTTCCAGGGCTGTAAGAGACTCTGCAGTTTTTATTTTATTCATTTATTTATTTGTTTTTATTTATTTATTTATTTTTTTGTCTTTTCGAGACAGGGTCTCCCTGTAGCCCCAGCTGTCCTGGAACTCACTCTGTAGACCAGGCTGGCCTTGAACTCACAAAGATCCGTCTGCCTCTGCCTCCCAAGTGCTAGGATGAAAGGCGTGCACCACCAAGCCTGACCCTGTTTTTTTTTTTAAAGGAAGAGGAGGCCCGGAGGCACATGCCTTTAATCCCAGCACTCCGGAGGCAGAGACATGTGAATCTTTTTTAGTTCAAGGCCAGCCTGGTTTACAGAGCAATCTCCAGGCCAGCTGGGACTAAACAGAGACCTTGTCTCAAAAAATACCAAAAAAAATTAAAAAAAAAAAAAGGGAGGAGGAGGCGGAGGAGGAGGAGGAGGAGGAGGAAGTCTGTCAATTTGTTGAAGGAAATAAAGGTTTGTTTCCTGGCAATGTTTCACTCAATTGACTAGTTTAAATGTGTTTGTTCTGAGTGTCACTGTGAGTCAGTTTAATGTTTATTTAGTCTAATGGGAGTGATAGGTTCTTGCCTATGGCTTGTGATTTGTCTAGCCACAGGTTTCAGCTCTGATAACAGCATCAGGTATGGATGACCTGTTGTGAAGAGGACCTTAAAGCCAATTAGAAGGGGGTTGGTTACTCCCATAATATTCATGCCACTACTGCACCATTCCATTGAGCATATTTTGCCAAGCCAGTTGTTATTGTAGCTCACAGGGTTAGCAGCTGGGTAAGACTGATGATTACCTTTCTCTGAATTAACATGTATGACATTTTCTAGTACTATGAAAGCTAGCTAGCAAAGATGTGGCTTCGAGGTCAGTAGCAGCTTGTTTTCTCATTTCTTCGTTGCTCCTGTGTGTAGTGTCTTCAGCAATAGGGTCTCATCATCAAGCTCTGGTGGGAAACCAAGTGTAGTGGCACCAGCCAGCATTGTTTAAGGATCTCTGGGATCTCTGGTCAACAGCTCCAAAGGAGGAAGCCCATTCTTGGCGCTGGGCTTTGCATTTGATAGCCTGCCATGCCTATCGGCACTATTACACTTCTGTTATAGGGTACCTACATTTAAGTGCTTTTTATAGTGTCTTTGTATACATTGAGAGATGCTTCCTTATTAGGTTTCCCTGTGACTGTCTCAGAAGGCTTTTAGCGATAGCTCTCCCTCTTCCTACCCCCTCTTCTGCCCTACTGTCTCATTCCCCACCCTCATTTAACCCTTTCTACTCCATTATTCCCCCTTTCTCTTTTTTATCACCATATTCTATCTCCCATCCTGAAAACACCCCCCATGGCACCTTATTAGTTTCCAAATCTTAAGGATTTTCCAATCAGAACATGTCAAATCTAAAGATTGAAAGCTAGCATATACTTATGAGAGAGGACAAGTGACATTTGTCTTTCTGGGTCTGACTTACCTTACTCAGAATGATCATTTCCAGTTCCATCCACTTACCTGCAAATGTCACAATACTTTTTCTTTTCTTTTTCTTTCTTTTTTTTTCCATCTTTTTTGAGACAGGACCTCTCTGTAGCCCTAGCTGGCTTGGAACTTGCTATGTAGACCAGACTGCCCTTGGACTCACAGAGATCATTCTGCCTCTGCTTCCAGAGTTCTGGGATTAAAGTTGTGTGTCACCACACCTAGCTGTGATTTTCTTTTTTCTTTTTTGTTTTATTAACTTCTTATGTGTATGAATATACTATCTGCATGTAGGTAGGTGCACCTATGTCGTGCAATGCTGTGGAGGTCAGAAGAGGGTGTCGGATTCCCCTGAAACTGGAGTTAAAGATGGTTCCTCCTGTCATGTGGGTGCTGGGAAACGAACCAGGTTCCTCTGCAAGAGCAGTCAGTGCTCTTAACTGCTCTCCAGCCCCATGATTTTGTTTTCTTCTGAGCTGAATAAGAATCCATTGGTGAAATGTGCCATCTTTTCATTATCTATTCATCACTGGATAGATGTCTACTTGTTTCCATTTCCCAGCTATTGTGAACACAGCAGCGATGATATAGAGTCCTTTAGTCACATGACCAAAAATGGTATAGCTAGATCATATGAGATTGTAGTTTTAGCTTTTTGAGAAATGTCTACACTGATTTCCATCATGGCTGTATCAGTTTGTACTCCCAGCAGCAGTGAACAAGTCTTCCTCTTTCCCCACACCCTTGCCAGCATTTGTCATCATTTGTATTTGGATCTTAGCTGTTCTGACTGGGATTACACAAAATGATAAAGTAGTTTCTCTAAAAAAATTATTTCTTGTTTTTATTCTATGTGTATTAGTATATTGTCTACATGCATGTAAGTGCAGCCATGTCAAGCAATGCTCGAGGGGATCAGAAGAGGGCATTGGATTCTAACGCATTTTGCTCTGTCTGTGTGTCCTCCAGCTCCAGATTTCTGTGGCTCTTCAGGATGTCAGTGTCAGTCTTAGGACTTGGCATTGTTCTGTTCATGTTCAGAAGTGCGTCCCTTCAAGCAGGCTTCGGCAGCTTCAAGACCAAGGCCCCACAGTCTGAGCTGGGAGACCCAGTGCTGAAACTTCTACCTGAGGAGCACGTTAGGCGCCTCTTTACCTATGATGGCATCTGGTGAGACTTTGGGTGCTCTGTCCTCCTGTGGTCCTCCTTGCTATGTCCTGCCTGCTCCTTGGTGGGACTCCAGGCCCCCAGACAGCTCTTGGAAGGTGCTGGTTATTGAAGTGAGTCTCTGTGCGTCCTCTGCAACATCCAGCAGAATTCTTACCATCTCAGAGGGCAGAGGCATGGAGACCACAGGGAAGATGCTGCCTCCTGGTCTCTGCCCTAGTGGGACTGGCTGCCATGGGAGTTCTTGTAGCTCTCAGGTTTAAAGGAACCAGGAAGGGAGGGATGCTGGGCGTGGCAGAGCACACCTGTAATCCTGGCACCCAGGAAGCTGAGGTGGAGGATTGCCATGAGTCTGAGGCCAGGCTGGTCCACATCCATATGATCCTGTCTCAAAAAGAGGAAAAAGAAAGGGTGGAGTCTTCATCCCCTCCCTCTGCCCTTCCTTCATCCTGTCTCCATGAGAGGTCACTGCCTGGGGAGGGGGGGATGGACAGGGTCCAGGTTTTCAATGCAGTTAGGACAGCAGAATGTGGGAAAAGAGATTTGTCAGGGTGAGTGACACACAGGATTAAGGCTAAGGTCCTTTCCCTTCCCATCAGCCATCACTTCACCCCGTGAACAGTTCTCTCAGTCCTCTCTCTCTTGTTTTCAGGCTCTTCCCTAAAAATCAATGTGACTGTGACTCCAACCATCTGAAAATAAAATACAACTTTGAGAATGCCTACGACCGAAAAGACCTCCCAGCGGTGAAGGCCAGGAGACAGGTGGAATTTGAACACTTTCAGAGGAGGTGATGCAGCCTGTGAGGGCTCTTGGGTCTCCTCTTCTACGAGTGAGGATCTCTAGGAAAATGGGCCTCCTGAGGAGCCCCCTGGGAGAAAAGACTAGGAATAGACAAGGGAAGGCCGGGAAAAGTGTCCTCCAAGGAGGATTCGCAGAACTGACATAAAGCATTTCAACAAAACCCAAAGAGAAAAAGGAGCAGAGAGTTTGAAACTGCATAGTGATGCCGGAGGCATGGCCTGTACAGCCAGACCATAACAGAAGATGATTATCTCGGCCTTCACCAGGGTGTGCTATTTTTTGGGACAGGGTCTCTCTATAGCCCCAGTTGGCCTGGAACTCAAAGAGATCTGCCTGCCTTTTGCCTCCTGAGTGCTAGGATTAAAGGCATACACCAAGATGCCTAGCCTTGTGCTATGGTCCTATATATTGGGAAAATAACTCAGTCTGCTCTGTGCAGACTGTATCATTTAAAATTTTTTTTCCATGGTGCCAGAGATTGGACCTCAGATCTCCTATAAGCCAGGCAAGGATTCCCCCACTGAGTCACACTCCCAGCCCAAATATCTTTTTTTTTTTTTTCCTTTTTATATCCTGGTATTGGGGATCTCACCTAGATCCTTACATGAGCTGGGCAAATTCTCTATGATTACATTCCTAGCACTTTTTCTTTTGAAAAATTCAATTACAAGGTATGTATCCTGGTTGATACCAAGACCGTTGGTTGAAGAGGGAGGGAATTGGTTCTTTCAAAAGGGAATTGGTACATCCTGGGCATGGTGGTCCTTGCCTATAATCCCAGAACTTAGGAAGCTGGAACAGAAGGACTGTGAAAGTTGAAGGATAATCTAAGGCTTCATGATGAGACTTTGAAACCAGCCAGATGGAGTAGCTTGTACCAGCCTCACAAAAGTGATTAAAACCAGGGTAATCTGACACTGACTATGTCCTGACCTTGGCTCCTACTTGCATTGTTTATGATATTTATTTTTGAGACAAACATGTTCCACCTCGAGGCTGAGGCGTTGAGACAGAAAGTAGGTGAATGCAATGGCCTGGGGTGGGGGTTGAATATGTTCCAAAGAGCCACTTATGGCCCCTCCCTTTGGTTATCAGACGGTTCAAACTGCCAAGAAACTGGAAATCCCCCCAGGGATCTCATCCTGGGGGAAGAGAAAACCTAAAGCCTGGGCCAGCCAGAGAGGAGCTTTTCTCTCCTAAAGAGAGATTTACACTGTGTTAGGTCACCTTATAGAAGAGGGAATGATGGCAGGACCACATCTTCACAGGGGACTGCTTAGATAGACACAATTCTGGCCCTCTATGCAAACCTCAACCTTGCTTCAGGACCCTCAAAGATGGACTTGAGGGGACCGCTAGATCTCGTCATTCCTCTTCCCAAGGTGTCTGCATTGAATATTTCTCTTTTTCTGCTTATGAAAAAGGGGTTGGATTTGTCGGAAGTCTGCTGGGGATTGTCCAAACCCACAGGGGGTAGGATGACTAGACTGTGCAAATGGCCAAGAACCAAGGGGACCCAGTACTCTTATTAAGTCCACAGCCCACTGTCCCAGTTCACTGCTTCAGTACACTACTGACTGAGCCTAAGTCATAACTGGAAGTAAGGGGAGTGGACCTGAATTCTAGCATGAGCCTCCACCTGGGCCTGGCTCCTGCTCTTCTCCTTCCAGAAGTGGGGTTTAATGTACGTCTTTGTCCCTAAGGCCTGGCAGTCAGGAAGCGATTGACGATCAGGGCAAGGGGTGGTGTGCGAGCCTGGGAAGAGCTGTGAGTTCAGCTCAGTCCTGGAGCTCAGCTCAGAGATTCAGTTCCAAGGACGAAGCTTCAGCCATCAAGAACTAGGGAAAGAGGCCTCCACACACACCGTGGGCTCTCAACTCAGGACTGGCAAGTCGGGAGGAGTGACTGAGGGGCCGATGTGGTGCGTGGCAGTGGATGCCGGACCATCGGTGTTGGAGGTGGCTCACTGTGCAGACTTGAAACGGGACAGCGGTGGGAGGATGTCTCACTGCTTGTTCCCGTGGCCATGGATGGGGGCTGTGGAGACAGAGGGCACAGGGAAGCCAGCCCGGTCGGTGGCCAGGAAAAACAAAGGCAGCTCCCACCTCCCCGTGCCCTGCGCCCGCCATGCCATCCCCCCATGGGTAACGCTTCCTATGCAGATCTGGGTTCATGGTGAGGATGCTGTGGCCGCTCCCCATATTGATGGGAGCTGGTGCATGCCCAGACCCCCCTGTGTGCTCTGCTGCCCCTCCTGGAGTCTCCCTGGACTGGGATATGCTTGCCCTTGACTAAAGTTTAACAGAGTATGAAAGCAATCACTGGATTTGTGCTGCAAACAATGATACATTAACCTCTCCCATCGATACCGTTTGTTTTCATTTTAGTGCTAGGGACTGCCCGTGCCTTCAGGGGTCCACCTCTGTCTTCCAGTTAATTATGATAACTTCACTTATTACTCTTTTTTTGTCTTTTTAAATTTTTTTAAATTTTATTTATTTTTTTATGTGTATGAATGTACTGTCTGTGTGTAGGTTTGTGTACCCGTGTCGTGCAATGCTGCAGAGGTCAGAAGAGGGTGTCGGATTCTCCTGGAACTGGAGTTAAAGATGGTTCTCAGCTGCCATGTGGTTGTTGGGAATCGAATCCAGGTCCTCTGCAAGAGCAGTTGGCAATCTTAACCGCTAGGCCATCTCTCCAGCCCCCTTTTTTGTCTTTTTTGAGACACGGTCTCCGTGTACCATGGCCTGGAACTCACGGTGGAGACAAAGCTGGCCTCAGTCTCACAGAGACCCTCCTGCCCTGCCTCCCAAGCGTGATTACTGCTGTGTGACTCCAAGCCCACCTTGTTGCTGGCGATTTTTGAAATGTGTCTTGCTGTGCACCGACTCTCACACTTGCTTTCTCCTGTAGAGAAGGGCTGCCCCGTCCGCCGCCCCTGCTGGCTCCACCCAACCTCCCCTTTGGATACCCAGTCCACGGAGTGGAGGTGATGCCTCTGCACACGGTTCTCATCCCAGGTAGGTACAACTGCATCCCGAGGCTGCAAGCCAGGCTCCTTTTCTGCTTGGGCAAAAGGAGGGAGCAGAAGGAAGCAGACACACAGACACAGACATACACACACCCACACACACACACACACACACACACACACACGCACACACACACTCCCCCCGTACACAAAGCAGATCAATAAAAATGTAAAATAAAGTAAAACTAAGCTCCTCTCCAAGCTGGGCATGATGGCACACACCTCTAATCACAGAGTGCTCAGGCAGCTGAGGTAAGAGTAGTAGAAATCTGAAGCCTCCTTAGCTACATAGTGAGGCTTTGTCTCACCCCCTGCCCCACTAAACAAAACAAAAACCCCTTAAAACAAGGCAGATAACCCTCATAAGGAAGTTCCCTCTTGCTACCTTCCATCTCCCTCTCAGGCCTTTCTTTGCTGTCAGCTTCACATGATGAGGACAAGAAATCCATAGCTCAGAAAGCCTG
The DNA here is from genome assembly GCA_009823505.1 of Rhizomys pruinosus. NCBI lineage: Eukaryota > Metazoa > Chordata > Mammalia > Rodentia > Spalacidae > Rhizomys > Rhizomys pruinosus. The sequence continues at coordinate 16,064 of VZQC01005192.1, read as the reverse complement.
TCTCAGTTGTAGTTAAGCAATAACGCAGCATTTTAGTAGTACTGTTAAGTATTTCCTGCTTTACTATTACTTATATTGTTGAAATTAAGCATTAAAAAATAAGGCAGAGCCAGGCGTGGTGGTGCACATCTTTAATCCTAGCACTCAGGAGGCAGAGGCAGGCAGATCTTTGTGAGTTCAAGGCCAGCCTGGTCTACAGAGTGATTTCCAGGACAGCTGGGGCTACAGGGAGACCCTGTCTCGAAAAGACCAAGAAAAAAAAAAAGGCAGATAAAATAATAAAGACACACCAGGCATTGTGGTACATATCTTTAATCTCAGCATACCAGGAAGAGGCAGGTGGATCTCTGTGAGATGGAGGCCAACCTGGTCTACATAGCAAGTTCTAGGCTAGCTCGGGCTACAGGGCAACTTTGTTTCAAACAACTGCAAGGAAACAGAACAACAATAAAGACAAAACAAAACAGAACAGAAACCTTTACAGGGATTCCACACCCCTCTAGCTTAGCAGCACTTGCCTTCTGGAAGCCAAGGGCAACATTACCAGGAAAGACCAGAGCCTGTGCCCACACTTCCCGACCGTGCAGAGTGGCGGGCAGACTCTAGGCCATCCGGTGGATTCCTGTCTGCTGTGGGCTTCAGCATCTACAGATAACAGTCCCCACCACGAGCCCTGGAAAAGACCTCTGAGTCTGGCTGGGTGACAGTGACATGTGGGATCCATGTCTCTATGAACAAGACCCAGATCACCCGAAGTCACACTGCTAGTGTAGAGTTGAGTGAATGCTCAAGATAGAAGGAATGCAGGGACGGGAGCTGGGGCTGAACCTTCCAGATTGGACAAGGGGAGGGAGAAGCAGCTGCCTCAGGCTGGTGCCTGCTGAACCCACTCCTCTCATTCTGCTCTGGCCAGCCCATGTCACTCTACCTTGAAAGGTAACAAAATATCTGGGGAGACACTGTTGATTGAATCCAAGATTTTATTTATTTTTAATGTGTTCCGAGTGTCTTGCTTGCACATAAGTGAACTATGTGCATGGGGGTCAGAGCAGAGCATCCAGATCCCCTAGAACTGGAGTTATGGACGGTTGTTACCTGCCATGTGAGTCGGGAACTGAATGCAGGTCCTCGCAAGAGCAGCCAGAGCTCTTAACCCTGAGCCATCTCCTCAGCCCCACCCTGAGGCTGTAGATAAGTGCTGCACCAATGAGCTGCATCCTTAACTCTGATATATTTTTAAAAGATTTATTTTTATTTTATTTTAAGAACATGTATATGTGTCGGGGGTATGTGGGGGGGGGGAGTGTGTGTGTGAGTGCAGGTGCCCATGGAAACCAGGAGAGGGCATTGGATACCCTGGAGCTGGAGTTACAGGATATTGTGACCTACTTCATGTGGGTGCTGGGAACTGAATCTAGGTCTTCTGAGACACCAGCCAGAGCTCCTAACCATTGAACCATCTCCCCAGTCTCCCCATCCCCTGGTTAATGAAATATTTAAAATCGTTTAATCCATTGAAATAATTTCAAGGGATATCAGAACAATGATTTGAAAAACTTGGAGGATATCTTGTTTCTCTTGTGTTGCTGTGACAAAAACAACTGAAAGACAAAGGGTTTATTTTGGCTTTCAGTTCCTGGTAACACAGTCCATCATGGCCAGAAGGCATAGGGGCCAGAGCAGGAAACTGACTGCTCAGTTTAAAATCAGAAAGCAGGAAGTGAACAGGAGCTGTACAGCCTCAAAGCCCAGCCCCAGTAATCCACTTCCTCCAGTGAGGATGCATCTCCTAAAGGATCCACAACCTTCCCAAACAGCGCCACCATCTGGGGGCCAAGTGTTCAGACATCACGCCTGCAGGGGACATTTCACTTCTAAACCACAATCAAGAGAGCTAAACAAATACTTATAAGAGTCCCATTACAAGCAGATTTTATACTGTGAGCTGGGGATGGTAACAGGTTCTTGCTCGTGGCTGTAACAGAGACTCAAACGTCTAGTGCTGTAAATTAAGATTACTATAAAATTCTGTGCAAGCACATAAATGGAATCAAACACTGTGCCTGGGGCTGGGGAGATGGCTCAGTGGGCAAAGGGCTTGCTGCACACACATAATGACCAGAGTTTGCATCCCCTACAAACCTATGTAAAAAGCTGGATATGCCAGTACACACCTGACACTCCAGAGGCAGGATTCGGGGGTTTTCTGGCCACTCAGTCTAGTCTAAACAGTGAGCTCTGGGCTTACTAAGACACCTTACCTCAAAAAATAGTGTACAAATGGGCCTGAGAGATGGCTCATTGTTTAAGAGCACTGGCTGCTCTTGTAGAGGACCTGGGTTTGGACTCCAGTTCCAGCAACCCAACACCCTCTTCTGACCTTCATGGGCATTCCACAACAGGGGTGCACTTACACACACACAGCCAATACACCCATACACATAACATAAATAAATTAATAAAATATTAGAAAACAACATATGCAAAGCTCTAAATGGGAAAGAACAAGACTGTGGAATAAAGAGCTTTATGTAGTAAATGAGTGTAATAAAAAATGATTAAGAGGAATATGAACTGGCAAGTAGGTTGAGCTCAGGTTGTGAAAGAGGTTTTTTTTTTTTAACTTTTTGAATTTATTTATTATTTTTTTATGTGTCTGAGTGTACTGTCTGCATGTAGGTTGGTGCACCTGTGTCGTGCAATGCCGCAGAGATCAGAAGAGGGCATCTGATTCCCCTGGATCTGGAGTTAAAGATGGTTCTCAGCTGCCATGTGGGTACTGGGAATGGATCCCGGGTTCTCTGCAGGAGCAGCCGGCACTTTTAACTGCTGAGCCATCTCTCCAGCCCAATGAAGGAGTTTTTTTTTCAATTGTTTTTTGATAATTTCATACATGTAGGTAACATTTATAATATATAAAAGAAATATTTTTTTAAATATTTTTATTAATTAATTTTTTTTTGGTCTTTTCAAGACAGGGTCTCCCTGTAGCTCCAGCTGTCCTGGAACTCACTCTGTAGACCAGGCTGGCCTTGAACTCACAAAGACCCGCCTGCCTCTGCCTCCCAAGTGCTAGGATTAAAGGTGTGCACCACCATGCCCGACTTATTAATTTTTAACTTTTTTATTTATTTTTCTCTATGCATATGAATGTACTGTCTGTATGCAGGTCTGTCCGCCCGTGTCGTGCAATGCCGCAGATGTCAGAAGAGGGCATTGGATTCCCCTGGAACTGGAATTCTCCTGGAATTGGAGTTTCAGACGGTTCTCAGCTGCCATGTGGGTGCTGGGGATCGAACCTGGGTCCTCTGCAAGTGCAGTCGACGCTCTCAACCACTAGGCCATCTCTCTCCAGCCCCTTATTAATTAATTTTTAATAATTAATTAATTATTGTCTTTTTGAGACAGAGTCTCTCTGTAGACCCAGCTGGCCTGGAACTCACTATGTAGGCCAAGCTGGCCTTGAACTTGCAGAGATCCACCGGCCTCACAGACTCTGCCTCCCGAGTGCTGGGATTAGCCATGCCTGGCTATTTTTTATTTTATGTGTCTGAGCGTTTTGCCTGCATGCAGGTATTTGCACCCATGTCATGTGACCATGAAAATCAGAAGAGGGAGCCAGATCCCCTGGAACTGAAATTACAAATGGGTGTTAGCTGGCAGGTTGGTGCTGGGACTCGAGATTTGTGTCCTCTTCAAGAACAGCCAATGCTCTTAAACCGCTGATCCATCTCTCTAGTCCAAACCCAGGACTTTCTTCCTACTACTGGTTACTTTAAGTCTGCAATCAGAAGAAAAGAGCAAGGAGTGCATGTTTGTTAGTGCTTGGCTTTCTCCAGTCCTGAGCAGTCCAGAATCCACTGCCTAGGGATGGGTCCTCTCACTAATCAGGATAATTCCTGATAGATGTGCCCAGATGCCCATGTCCTAGGTGACTCTAGATTCTATCAGGCTGACAACACTAGCCATCACACCGCCCTTTCCCAGCTCCTGCCCAGAACCATTCTACTTCCCATCCCTGAGTGTGACTACCCCAGGTACCTCATCCAAGGATCATTAATCCCCATTGCTGCCTTCCCCTCAGTAGTAGGGGCGTCTGGAAGGGACGGCATGAGTTCACAGAACCCAAAGCTGAGTTAGGGCAGTCAAGGCCTTCCAACCACATGGGTCTGAGGTCATGGAAACATCTGACATTCCTGGGAGTGGGAGTGTATCAGACAACCCGTGATAGGAGGTGACACTTGAAGGGACCCTTGCAGATGTGTAGGAGTCAGAAGTAAGGGGAGCACTGGGGAGTCTGGGGTCCTCCTAGATATGTCTTGACTTCCCTGTGTTCTCTAGGCCTGCAGTATGAAGGGCCCCATGCCCCAGTCTATGAGGTAAGTGTCTCCTTCCCAGCCCTCTGGGCACTGGGCATCCCGTCCTTACTTCCCTGACCAGCTGCTCTCACCCTTTGACCAGCCCATTCTTTATGTAGATGAAATGCCATGTGAGTCCTAGATGGGGCATGAGGGTGTTTGCACAGGAGTTTTCTTTTTTTTTCACTTTTTAAAATAATATATATATTTTTTTATGTGTATGAGTGTACTGTTTGCATGTAGGTTGGTGCACCCTTTGTCCTGCAATGCTGTGGAGGTCAGAAGAAGGTGTCAGATTACCCTGGAACTGGAATTAAAGACGGTTCTTAGCCACCATGTGGGTGGTAGGAATAAAACTCAGGTCCTCTGCAAGAGCAGTCAGTGCTCCCAACCCCCGAGCCATCTCTCCAGCCCCATACACAGGAGTCTTCAACCTGAACCTGGAGCTCCCTGGGTGATTTTATGACTAGGCTGTCAGCCAGCGAGCCCCCGAGACCCTCCTGCCTCCTGTTCCATCTCCTCCAGTACCAGGGCTGCTTGAGTTTTAGAAAATTTTTTATTTATTTTTTATGTGTA
>VZQC01005192.1:0-10031 GCA_009823505.1 Rhizomys pruinosus | reverse complement strand
GTAACCCAGCTGACTTTTCACAAAAATACCCAGGACTTGCAGAAGAGCAGAGCAAAGAGCAGCAGCCTCAAGTGTGAGGGGTGGAGAGACGTCTGCTTCTAGCTGAGTCTTCAGGCAGAACCGACACCTTGCTCCCAGGGGCTGGAGGCCAGAGCAGAGGACCAGAAAAAGAATGGGTTCCCTTTGGGAGCCTGGACAGTGGGATGGAAGGAAGCCAGGAAAGACCTGGGATGAAGGTGGGGCATGGGCTGACATGTGCAATTTCTCTTGGCAACTGAATGATTAGAAAGATTTTTTATTTTCTATGACATTAAGGATTGATCCCAGGCCATTATGTCTGAGCTGTTCCCTCAATCCCTCTCTCCCTCCCTCCCTCTCTCCCTCTCTCCCTCCCTTCTCCCTCTCTTTCTTTCCCTCCTTCCTTCTGTCTTTCTGTGTCCCTGTGACTGTGGGTATGCGTGTGTGTCCTTGTGGACATGCATGGAGGTCATCAGAGGACATCAAATCCCTCAGAGCTGGAGTTACAAACTTTTGAAGGTCGCCATGCTGACTTGTGTGGGTGCTGGGGTCTGAATTCTGGTCCTCATGACTGCACAGCTGAGCCATCTCTCCAGCCCAGTGGGTTGATTTTGAAGATACTAACTTTGAGTTACTTGTGAGCCTTCCTGGCAAGGAGAGCAGTTGAGGCAGCTGGATCTCAAAAGGGGATGAACGAGAGACACATTTGAACTTACCAGAAGAGATGTTTGGGGCCATGAAGATGGACGAAATCCTCCTGGAAGGAGCTGTGCTACAGGAAGAGAGGAAAGGACATAGACTTCAAAAGAGGAGGAAGATGAGGAGGGAGGGAGGAGAAGAGGAAATAATCCAGAAAAAATGTAGAACAATGACACCCCATAAAGCCAAAATATAGGGATGTTTGCAGGAATAGGGGCTGTAGGCCTTGGGAGAACAGCCAGCCCTATCCTGTCTCATCCTGTTGCGTAGCTCATCCTGGTGCTCTGCCCCCTGCTGGCCATCCTGGGTACATGTCTTTCCTGCAAAGGGATTTTCTCTAATTCTGTCATCTAGCGTTCTTTTCATTTGGAATGAGGGAGTTACTGTCAAATGGGTATGAAGCTTCACTTGGATATGATAAAGGACTTCTAGAGACCGAGGGTGGTGACTGATATTTGTACAATAATGTGAATATACTCACTACCACTCTAGGTCACTCTGAGAGCTTCTCTGGGGACACTGAACACCCTGGCTGATATCCCAGACAATGTGGTAAAGGGCAGAGGCCAGAAGCAGATGACCATTTTGACCACTGACCGGAAGCTTTTGCAGTTCATCCTCCAGCATGTGACATACACCAGCACGGTGTACCTGCGCCACAGAGTGGACATGGGTGAGAGCCTTTGTTTGGACTGCACAGTGCTTTGGGAGCTGGGGGTGGGGGTGGGGAAGCATTGGGCTCTCACAGAATCTGCCCCCTCCAGAAAGCCAGCCTGCTTTCAAGATTCTTCTGTCTGTGCACCTACTTCTGACTCTCAGTGCCTACCTTCCTGTTCACTGTACCAATAACATCCCCGTTGCCATGGCCCCACAGAGTGGCATGAGACCATCCACATCCCCTTTCACACAGTGGGCTCCACCTAGGAACTCACCTGTCAGTCAAGGTCCCATCCCTCTAATGCATACCCGAGATAACATGGACAAGGAAAGGCTTCTTCTGCTTCACAATTTGGTGGTTTTAGTCATGGTCAGTTGGTCCTTTGCCTGTGATGAGGCAGCGAATTGTGGTGGAGAATGCATGGTGGAGAATGCATGGTGGAGAACACATGGTGGAGAACGCACGGTGGAGAATGCATGGTGGAGAACATGTGGCGGAGAACACGTTGTGGGACAGAATTCACTTCATAGTGGGAAGCAAAACGGGACAGAATAGGAAGTTCATCTTGCTCTGGCCTTTAAAACCAGGCCACAGCCACCTGGACACTTCCCCCTGGGTCTCAGTCTCTAAAGGTTCCAACCCTTCCCAGTGTCACCATGCTGGCCAGCTCACCCTCTACCATGGAGACCTTTGAGGACACATCGAAATCATAGCACTGTTCAATTATTTCTGTTGTTGGTGTTTTGTTTTGTTTGAGATAGGGTATCATGTAGCAAAGGCTAGCTTTAAACTCTGAACTTGTGATCCACCTCCCATATTTTGGGGTTACAGGCATGCACCACCATGTAAGATTTATACAGTGATGGGTATCGAACCCAGGACTACGTACATTGTAGGCAAGCACTCTTCCAACTGAGCTATATCCTTAGTCCTGTTATTTCTTGAGACAAGGTCTCATGTAGACCAAGATAGCTTCAAACTCTTATGTAGCTAAAATTGGCTGGCCTTGAGCTATAGCTCTTCCTGTGTCCTCCTCCCTAGTTCTAGGAAAACAGTTATGTACCACTGTACCCAGCTCATTTGTTGTTGTTGTTGTTGTTGTATATTCACTTTTTGAGGCAGAATCTTGTTATCTAGCACAGGCTGGCCTCAGATTTTCTGTCCTTGTGCACCAGCCTCCCTAATGTGAGGATTTCAGCACACACTGTTCTGGCTGGCTAGCTTCTTCTAATTCTGTTAGCTCTTCTCTATACAACTTTTAGAATTTTTTATTTTTATTTTATTTATTTATTTATGTGTATGAATGTATTGTCTGCACGGAGGTTTGTACACCCAGCACCCCATGTCGTGCAAGCGGCGGAGGTCAGAAGAGGGGTCGGACGGATTCTCCTGGAACTGGAGAGTTTCTCCTTGATAATTGGAGTTGTACAACGGTTCTCAACCGCCATGTGGGTGCGGGGATCAAAACCCGGGGCTTCTGCAAGAGCAGCGGTTGCTCTTAACCACTAGGGACTATCTCTCCAGCCCCTCTATACAACTTTTAAACCTGACATCCTCAGTTGCTCTTTGGAGGAAAGAACCAACCTGTACGTCAATATCTTGTCCTGACATTAATAGGAAGAGGGACTGTGGCCGATTCCAAGCACATGATTTTGTTTCCCTCCACTCTCTGCAGAAACACTGCAGCACACAAATCTCGCTGCCCTCAGGACAGCCTCCACATCTCTCTGCATCAGCTAAAACTACCCTCTGTCTTTCATTAGCTACACAGCACATCAACACAAAGAAAACCTGCAACATGGACAGATGGCTACAGTTTTAGCTCAGTGGTAGAGCGCTTACCTAACATGCACAGCACCCTAGGGTCAATCTCCAGAACCACATAAAAGCCAGCCTCGTAGTGCAAGCCTGAAACCCCAACATTCGGGAGGCTGCGAAGCAGGAAAGAGTTCAAGTTATCCTGCATGCTCCATTCTCTTACATTCAGAATTAAATTATTCTCCCTTTCAGGAAAATGACCTGCAAGGTGTGATTCTGCAGATGGGGATTACTATAACTGGTTTGTAAGGCTGTTACTTTCAGTATCATTTCTTACAATTCATTACTACACGGATTATGTGTTTGGAGTATCCTGATCTGTAATTGGAACATTTATGAAGTGACTTTAGCTTAATCTATGGCAGAGTCAAACTTAATGCAGATGCTTGGGTCCCCAGCCCGTCCCCATGCCTGGGGCAGCATAGAGCCTGATGTATCTGACCATATCTGGGCTCTGAACTTTCTTCTCCTTCCAGTGAGTTTGCAATGCAAGTCCTCAGTGGCCAAGTTTCCAGTGACCATCAGCCAACCTGTCATACCCAAGTTATATGACCCTGGACCAGGTAAGGTTCTTATTCTTTGGTTAAGGTTTGTAAAACTGGGCAAAAAAGGAAGAGTGATCAATTGTTGTTGTTGTTTGTCCTCCTCCTCCTCCTCCCTTCCTCCCTCCTCCCGGGTCTTTAGTAGCTTATGCTGGTACAAAACTCTGGAGTCGCCAAGGATATCTTGAACCTTGGAACTCCTGCCTCAGTATCACAGGGCTGGATTTTCGGCACACACTACCCTGTGCACCTTGTTGTGGGTATGGCATTAAAACTCTGGCAATGCTGGACATTTCTACTACTTGACCACAATCCCCCTCCTTTTTTCCTACATTTTAGTTGGCTATTAACTATATAGGCCAAGTTGACTTGGTAATCCTTCGCCTCAAACTTATTAATGGTGGGATTAGAAGTGATTGGTGGTTTTGTATGTGCAATATGACAGTGTGTACATATGTATATGTCACAGTGCATGTGAAGGTTCAGAAGACAACTTGGGGTGTTGATGCTCACCTCACAGCTTGTTTGAGGCTGGGTCCCTGTTGCGTTTGCTGCTGCGTGCACCACGCTGTCTAGTCCTAAAGCTCCGGGTCTCCGCATCCCTTCTTATCATAGGAGCACTGAGACTGGAGATGCAGCTGCCGAGCCCAGCTGTCTGTGGTTCCTGAGGATTCGACTCAGGTTTTCATGTTTGTACAAGCAAGAAGTTTGTATAGGCAATCACTGAGCCATTTCTTCAACCCAATAAAATGTCATTTACCTCTAAATATTACATTGTATATTTTTTTAAAAAACAGGGTCTTCCTTTAGCCCTACTTGGCCTTGAAATAACAGAGATTCACACACCTCTGCCTGCTGAGTACTGGGAATAAAGGTGTGCAGTAACCACGTCTGTTTTCCTAGTGATTTTTTTTGAATGCTTAATTTTTTATTGATTGATTCATTGATTGATTGTCCATTATTGAGACATAGTCTCTCTGTCTCCCCAGCTGGCCTGGAACTCAGAGAACTGGCCTGCCCCTGTGTTCTGGGTACTGGGATTAAAGGTGTGGGCCACCATGCCAGGCTCTGAGTGTTGAATTAAGCATGCTCCCTGGATCCTTTTCAGTCATTTCACTGTTCGTCATGTGACATTAGGTCTTGCTGTACTGAGGCTGCCCGGAACTCATGATCTTCCTGTTTCTTCCATCCAATGGGATTAGAGGGTTTTTAATGGGGAAAGACTTATTTTGGCTCATGTTTATAAAAGAGATATTGGTTTGGGGGCGGAGGCTGGCACCCTCCCCCTAGCGTTTTTAAGAGCGCCGACAGCTCTTGCAGAGGACTCCGGGGTTCGATCCCCCGCACCCACATGGCGGTTGTCCAAGGAGCGGTCTGAAACTCCCATTCCAGGGGACCTCCAGTTCCCCTAGGGTGAATCCGAACGCCCTTTTGCCTCCGCGGGCATTGCCCGGCACGGGTGCACAGACATACATGTGGACAGTACATTCATACACATACAGAAATAAATAAAATTAATAAAAAAATTAAAAAAAAGAGATATTGGTTATTTCTCATTGCTCTGACAAAATTAAAAAACAGGACTGGAGAGAGATTGCCAGAGGTTAAAAAACCATTTCGTACTTGCTTTATCCAAAGGGCCCAGGTTCAGTTCCCAGCGCCCACATCAAGTGGCTCACAAAGCCTGTTGCTCCTGTTCCAGGGGATCTGCCCCTCTCTCTGGCTTCATGGAAATTACACACATACACAATTTACCCGCCACCATGTTACACATTAAATGAAAGAAATAATAAAACAAACAAATCTTTTTTAAAAATAAAAGCAACGCATGGTAAGTTATTTATTGGGGCTGAATGGTTTTAAGGTACAGTCCACCAAGGCCCGGAAGGCATGCCAGCAGGGTGTGAGGTAGCTGTCACATGGCACCCACCGTCAGGAAGCAGAAGGCTGGTGCTCCCCTTTCCTTCTCCTTTTTGTCCACACTGGGACCTTAGCCTAAGGGACAGTGCCCCTTGCACTAAGGTGGGTCTTCCCGCTCAGTTAAACTTGTCTGCAAATGTCTTCCTAGACATGCAGAGCTGTGTCTCCTAGGTGAGCTCCCAATCTCACCCAGTTGGCAATCACACTTAACTGTCCCAGAAGGGTTCGTGGCAGGGCAGCCTGCACTGGAGAACTGCCCACCTCATGGGAAACAAGAAGGAAAGAGGAAATGAAGGAAACGAATCTCAGCTCACTTTTCAGTGGCTTTAAAAACACAGAGCACCGTTTAGAGCAATGGTGACCAGTGAGCCCCTCCTTTCATGGTTACAAAGTTTCCTTTCTTTCCTGTGCATTTGGCTAAAAATTTCTCCTATGGTGTTGAATACTAGTAGAGATCAGGAGGCTTCTAGAAGGGCACAGGGACCAGGGAGGAGTGTCCCCCTTGGAGCGGATGGCAGAGCAAATCTCAAGTCCTTGAGATCTTTTCTCCTCTTCCTGGGCTCTGAGGCCTCTCTATGGAGCTCAGCTCTGAGTTGAGCGGCGCAGCTCTGGGCATCTCAACTTCTAGTACCAAGATGGAAGCAGGACCCAGGTGAGGCACTGACAGGGAAGCAGAACAGGAAGCATCCAGACAGCAGGAAAATGGCAGTGAAGCCCACGGCTAGGGAGGAGAAACGGCAAAAATTTCACCCAAATGGCTGCCTTGTAGATGTCTTTATTTTACAGTGCAGCTGACAGACTCATATTAAACATCTCCTGTACCCAGGAGGCCTAAGGCCCACAACACTGACAGTTTGGATAAAGAGGCCATCAGATGCTGGTAGTGCAGTTCAGTTGGTATTTAGAGCGCTTGCCTAGCACACACACGCCCCCCTTGTTCCAACCGTCAGGCCAGCACAAAGCAAAAACAAAGGCCAAACCAAGGAACAAAAACAAATGCATGGGAATGAGGTTTCGGGCAGCGAACTAGTTCTAGAAAGAATAATAATTAAATTAATTTGTCTAGGGAGGAAGCTGAGAAACCTGGTGACCATCGCCACCAAGACTTTCCTCCGTCCCCACAAGTTTAAGATCCTGCTCCAGAGCATTCGAAAGTATTACCCAGACTTAACTGTAATTGTGGCTGACGATAGCAAGAGCCCCCTGAAAATTGAAGATGACCATGTGGAATATTACACCATGCCCTTTGGGAAGGTATATTGCTCTCAGCTTGGGGGGGGCAGGGAGGCTACTCCTGTGGTCTCCAAGGAAGTGGAGTCCTACACAGTTGGGAGTTGTGGGAACCCTCCTGTCCAGAATCAGAGAGAAACTGAGTCAACCTCACTTGTCCACATTAATGGGTGGTTCCTGCATCTTTTGTCAAAGTTGTTATGGAAACTGATATAGGTCCTTGTAAGTGACTTAAGGTGTCTGACATGACAGGGACAGCTGAAGAGTCCCCCACCAATGCAGTGTCACCCATGCTTGGTTCTCCCTCCCTCTCCTCTCTCCATCTCCCTGCTTCTTTCCTCCCCCTCCCTCCCATCCTCCCAAGGACTACAGAAGAGGAACGGGCACTGCTGATATCAGATTCCCAAACCACATCTCCAGAGGGCCAGAAGCGAAGCTGAGGTTATTGAAACGGGACTTCACCATTCAGCTGCACAGGAACCACGGACGTCCTTCCAGCCTTGGTCTCTGCCTTCTTTGATCCAGAATCTCACCGTTCTGTCCGTGTCTCTCTGAGGCAGACGTGTGCTTGGCCCACTGGCTGTCCACCTTGTCTGAGCATTGAATTTGACCCCACTGGGAACTCAGACAGCTGCTCAGGTGGCCACTGCTGATCCCATCCCACGCCCCCTGCAGGGCTGGTTTGCAGGAAGGAACCTGGCCATCTCCCAGGTCACCACTAAATATGTCCTCTGGGTGGATGACGACTTTCTCTTCAACGAAAAGACCAAGATTGAGGTGCTGGTAGACGTACTGGAGAAAACCGAGCTGGACGTGGTAAGGGACAAGTGGGGGTCGCAGCCCCAAGCCCTGTGGACTTCTGTAGCCATGGGGGAGAAGATGATGGAGGAGGGAGAAAGAGGAAAGTCAGCTCTGGGGTGCAGCGGGGAGGTGGTGGGGGGTGGGAGAGGGGCGGCGCAGGAGACAGCGTCACACCTGCAGCCCGGCTGCGTCTGCCTCCACGATTACTTTCTTTTTGCAAATTTTACACCCCATCTCCCCAAATTCACAATGATCTTGTTTTCAAATCAATTCTATTTGTGACTCAATTCTAATTGTTTTCCCCCTGGACTGCATGAGGTTGCAGAGAAAAGTGTTCTTGTTTCATCACTACATTCTAAAAAAGGTACAAATATAGTCAGACATAGAGGCACATACCTTAATCCCAGCAGCCAGGAGGCAGAGGCAGGTGGACCTTTATGAGCACCAGGGCAGACTGGTCTACCTAACAAGTTCCAGGCCTGCCAGAAGTATATAGAAACTGTCTCGACAGAAAAGAAGAGTAGAGAGAAGAGAGGAGAGAGGAAGGAGAGGAAGAGAGAGAAGCTGGGGCGGAGAGGAGAGAGAGAGAGAGAGAGCGAGAGACAGGAAAGGGGGCCGCGGCTGTGGGGATAGCGCAGCCATTAAGGTGATGCTAAGAACCGCAAAAAAAAAAAAAAAAGCAAAGGAAAGGTAAGGAAAAGAAAGGAAAGGAAAGGAAGGAAGAAAGAAAGGAAAGGAGGAAGGAAGGAAGGAAGGAAGGGAAAGGAAGGAAGGAAGGGAAGGAAAGAAAAAAACACTACTGAGTGTGATATCATGTACCTGTAATCCCCTACCTTGGGTGGTAGAGGCAGGAAAATTGGAAGTCAAAGCCAGCCTCAGCTACACTGTTACGTTGGTGTGGTGTGTGTGTGTGTGTGTGTGTGTGCTGTGCGTGCGTGCGTGTGTGTGTGGTGTGTGTGTATCATGTGGAGCTAACGAGGCTTCCATGATCCGAAGGACCCAAAGCTGTGGCCACACGGCACGGAGTCACTGAGGCCCTTTGAAGGGCAGATCCCGTAAGTGTACAACATTTGCCCTATCAGAGGTGCATCTGGCGAGGCTTCCTGGAAGGGCGATCTCTGAGTCAGCTCCCTCCTGTCTGGATTTCTGTGCTTGTCCACCAGGTGGGCGGCAGCGTGCTGGGAAATGTATTCCAGTTCAAGCTGTGGCTGGAACAGAACGAGAATGGCGGCTGTCTTCACCAGAGGTCTGGAAGTTTCCAGCCCCTGGATGGCTTCCCTAGATGCGTGGTGACCAGTGGCGTTGTCAACTTCTTCCTGGCCCACACAGAAAGACTCCAAAGAGTTGGCTTTGATCCCCGCCTCCAAAGAGTGGCTCACTCAGGTGGGAGGCTCGAAAGGGTGATTCAGGGAGGGGGACTGGGGTCGACCTGGGAAGCCTGCTCTTGCCTTGCCAGGATCTCCTCCTTTGACCCCAACTAGGGCGCTCGTGGCCCCTCCTTCCGCCCTCTTCACCTCTCTTCCACTCTGTCTCCCCTAGACTGCCTGCCTAGCTGAGACGCCCTTCTTCCTCTCCCTGCAGCTCGGTCCTCGCCATCTTTCCAGCGCTGCTTCATCTGTCAGTTCTTTTCCACTTAAGCTGCACCTGGTGACTGGCACCTCCTCTCCCACTTTCGCTTCCTCCACTCTAGCACCCAGAGTTCCATGTGCTGGAACCTTGTCTGTTCCCTTCCACTTCCAGCACAGAGTCCTGCAGCCCAGGGCATGGCTTCACATGGGGCTGGACCTCTCTGTGGGTGCGACCAGGTCCACTCCTTGTGGAGCAGAGGGAGAGGGGAAGCCTGGCTGTCTGACTACAGCTTCCTTTTCTCCTGCTCATCATCTTTGCAGAGTTCTTCATTGATGGTCTGGGGACCTTGCTGGTGGGCTCATGCCCAGAGGTGATTGTAGGTCACCAGGCACATCGTATACTGCAAGCAGACCCAGAGATATCTACTCTGGAGAAGGCTTATGGCACATACCGGGCCAACACCAATGCTCAGATCCAGTTCAAGCTGGCTCTCCACTACTTCAAGAACCATCTCCAGTGTTCCACGTAAAGGTGCAGGGCACAGTAAATGTGCTAATGAGACTGGCTGTGGGCATCTACAGCAGTGGGATTGGCCACTAGGGCTATTGAAAGTGGACTCCTAACAAGAGGGTTGTGGACCAGACTTGTGGGTAGCCGGAGAAGGAAGACACCTCAGACATCAGAAACAGGCCAACCACTGACCAGGGCAGTGGATCCAATGCTCATAACAACAATTGTGCCTATAACACCCTCCCATTCATAAACCATCTGCACAT
>VZQC01005185.1:1019425-1040285 GCA_009823505.1 Rhizomys pruinosus | reverse complement strand
TTATATGTGTGTGAGTGCTATGCTTGAGTGTGTGTAAATGCACTCATGTCATGTAGTGTCCTCAGACGACAGATGCAGATATTTGATCTCCTAAAATTGGAGTTACAGACAGTTATTAGCCACCATGTGGGTGAAGGGATTTGAATCCAGGTCTTCTACCAGAACAGACAGTGATCTTAACCTCTGGGCCATCCCTCTACCCCCCAAAATAATATTTTTTTAAAAGTTTATGTCCTCTTATTTAATTCTGCAACAGAGCACTTTTGTTTAAAAGTATTTTGTGTCTTGGATAGATCTTTTTATACCCTAGTGCCTAATTCTCCTCCAACACCCAATTGGTGGGACTACAGGTGTTCACCAGCACACCCTGTTTATTTATTGCTGCATGTCGATCCCAGAGCCTGGTTCATAGTAGGCAGGGACTGTACCACCTGAGAAACATCCACAGCTCAACATTTTCCCCACTTCATTCCACCTCTTCTCCCCACATGAGTAACTAACCAATAAATGATACTTCAAACTTTTCAGAAGGTAGTCTTTTTTATAAGGTCTGAAAGAAGGTAAAAATGGTTACTTTTCCCTTAACACCATTTTTCAAATGATGTAACTCACACAAGCTAGGCAGGTGCTGTACCAGGGTCCCTTGGAGGAGGGAGTCCTCTGGTGGTGTGGAGTCTTGGTTTGGTGTCTGGTGGCAGTGGGTGGAGCTCGTGTTGTATGGAATACTGCTGTGGATTGATTCCATGAGAATCTTTGGAGACCGTTGACTTGGTGTAATGGTTTAGAATAGTGGGCTTGTTTTTCTTGGGTCCAGGTGGGGACTGTAGTGTTGAATTCAGCCAAGGTCTTACATTTAATCACAATTTTTCTTATTAAAAATTATTACTGAGAAAGTATTGTCTAAATAATATTTCATATGAACTTAAGTCTACTTTCTGGGAAGGACAGTCCCTTGGACTTCGAAAGAAACATACCAATGACTTTAATTTTTGGTTATAGTGTCTTACTGGGCGTTTAAAACCATGCAGTTGGCCTCAATTTTTTTTTTTTTTTACAATTAAGGTCAGTTGAGTATCTGCTCCTTATGGGTCATTTGGGCTTTGGGAGGAGCCCCTGGCTGCTTTGGGAGGAGGCCTGGCTGCTTTGGGAGGAGCCCCTGGCTGCTTTGGGAGGAACCCCTGGCTGCTTTGGCCTTTCTTTTACCAGTTCTATCTATCTGAGGGTATGTCAAAGGCCTTACTTGCCCATGGCTCTGGTTGGAAGCAATGAGAAAAGTTCTGTGTTGACCTTCCTTGAATGTAGACTGGACACTGGTGAGGGTCCATTTAGTAGGCTCTCCGTGACCTTCCTGAACAAGAGGACAGGTGACTCATTACAGTTCCAGGACATTTTTAGATGTCCCATTGTCCCCCGGGACTCAGTTGACCTTGGAGTGCAAGAGGAAAAAAATTGGTCCTTTAAGTCCATTTGACCAGATTATATAGGCCTTTATTTATTTATTTTTTGTCTTTTTTTTTCGTCTCTATGTAGCCCTAACTGTCCTGGAACTCACTCTGTAGACCAGACTGGCCTTGAACTCACAAAGATCCACCTGCCTCTGCCTCCCGAGTGCTAGGATTAAAGGCGTGCCCACCACGCCCAGCTTATACAGGCCTTTAAGTATGGTTGTTAAGCATCCAAGAAGGTTAGTATCATTGCTTTGGTACTTTGAATTACTGTGTAGTATGTAGCTAAATCTTGAACAAAAATTGAAACATTCTTTTATAAAAAATATTTCATTTATCTTTTTTATTTTGAGTGTATTGCCTGCATGTATGTAAGTACACCTTTGTTGTGCAATGCCTGAGGAGGTCAGAAGAGGATGTCCGATCTCCTAGAACTGTAGTTTCAGACAGTTTTTAGCTGCCATGTCAGTGCTGACTATCGAACCCAGGTCCTCTCCAATATCAGCTAGTGCTCTTAACTGCTAAGCCATCTCTCCATCCTGAAATGCAAACATTCTTAAATAAACCTTGACTGGACATGTATTTAAGAAAGGAAAAGGCAAAAGAAAATGTTTAAAATGATATGGAAAATGGAGATATTTTAGCAAATAAAGATTTACATATGAAGATTAAGATGGCTGGATGTATCCAGAATGAAGGGGATGAGAATGTTTGATCAACTGATGAAGCTCTGAGCAGGTTTATAAACAAATAATAAACACCAGGGACATGTATTTTGTTCCTTAAGCCAACCTTTAGAATTTATTTTAATTTCTAATTTTTATTTTTTATGTGTATGAATGTACTGTCTGCATGTACGTTTGTGCACCCGTGTCGTGCAATACCGTGGAGGTCAGAAGAGGATGTCGGATTCCCCTGGAACTGGAGTTAAAGACGGTTCTTAGCTGCCATTTGGGTGCTGGTAATCAAGCCCGGGTCCTCTGCAAGAGCAGTCAGCACTCTTTACCGCTGAGACATCTCTCCAGCCCCATAGCCTTTAAAATTTTTAACAAGCAATTTAAGTAGAGATTTGGCTGAACTTTGATCTTAGAAATTTAATTTTCCGGGGTTGGAGAGAGGGCCTAGCGGTTAAGAGTGCCGACCGTTCTTGCAGAGGACCCAGGTTCGATCCCCAGCATCCACATGGTGGCTGAGGACCGTCTTTAACTCCAGTTCCAGGTTCTGACCTCTGCGACATTGCACAACACGTGTGCACAAACCTACATGCAGACAGTACATTCATACACATACAAAAATAAATAAAAAAAATAAATTTAATTTTCTGTGGCTTTATGTACATGAAGGGAATGTGACAAGAGTGGAATCTTTAACATTGTAGATTCCCCTGAGGAACTGCACTTTTATGGTGTAAATCAGAGAAAGAGGGGGTCTTACATTACAGGTCACATAGGTATAGCCCAGGAAAGGGATTTGAAGCAATCCTCTTAGGTCTGTCCAAATGAAGGCTGGACTGCTGCAAACAAAAGCAGCCTACTTCTCCCCTGTGGCCCATACCCTGATTTATAGTCTTTCAGAATGAAGCAGGAGGAATCACATCACATACCTATGGACAGCAAATCAGCTGATTGGGATTTAAACCAAGCTCACCGAAACTGTTTCCTTCTGGACTGCAGCCATGGTGCACTAAAGCAAAACCTAGCTCCTCCTGAACCAAGTCATCTTGTTGCAGGCAGAAGAAAGCACTTTGTGTCTTATTGACAACCTATAGCACATGTTATAAATTTTTTTTGTTGGACAGAAGGAAAAAGTATCCTAAAATAACACTTTTGTAGTACAGAGAAATACAAAAGGCATTTTGTCCTATGGTTTTTGTCCTATCTCTATTTTCTTTTAATGTCTCTCAATTTGGTGTCAAGCATGCACCTGCCTGCAGTTCAAACATTAAAGAATCCCTTTATGGGGCTGGAGAGATGGCCTAACGGTTAAGAGCGCTGACTGCTCTTGCAGAGGACCTGGGTTCGATCCCTAGCACCCACATGGCCGCTGAAAACCGTCTTTAACTCCAGTTGCAGGAGAATTCGATGCCCTCTTCTGACCTCCATGGCATTGCACAACACGGGTGCACAAACCTGCATGTGGACAGTACATTCATACACATATGAAAATAAATAAAATTAAAAAAAGAATCCCTTTATTGTTTAACTTGGTGTTTATTTACTTGTTTATAAACATGCTCAGAGCTTCATCAGTTGATCAAACATTCTCATCCCCTTCATTCTGGATACATCCAGCCATCTTAATCTTCATATGTAAATCTTTATTTGCTAAAATATCTCCATTTTTCTATATCATTTTAAACATTTTCTTTTACCTTTTCCTTTCTTAATATCATGAGACCTGAAATATTAACAAATTGACCATCTGTTGTGAGAATTTACTTCCTAGTGGTACTAAGCAGTAAATATTCACCTGTTCTAAGGTTTTAATATCAAACCAATGTTTCATTACATTAAAGCTCACTGATCAGTTTTGTGAGCTTACTTAACAGAGCATGGGTTGAAACATGATAGCCAACAAGCTCAATTGCTATGATCTTTTTCAAGTAGTCAAAGTCATGAAGAAGGTGGCAGTTGTTTGGCTCAGAAGAGAGTGCTGTGCAGTGTTATTTTGCTAAAAGAACATGGAATCTAAATTATACACATAAGATAATGTAATAAATGATTATTACCTATATACACATTGGGGCTTTCTAAACTCCCAGGTGAACTTAATACAAAACACAGTTCAGAGAGCAGTCTGTTAAAACTGTGTTTTAGGTTTTTAATGAGTGTATTCAGTAGATAGAGAACAAAACATTGAATTGATGTTTACAAAGTAGGAGTTAAAGTGTGAAGGAAGCCTGGTTTCTCGGGAGACAGGAACCGTGAGAATGAACTTGCAGTGAGTGGTGGGCTGGAGCTCAGGACAAGAGCTTGCTGGTGGGTGGCAGGCTGCTTTGGGCCTGGGGTATCAATCAGAGAGCTCCATGGACCCTGGAGTAGAGGAGGGTCAGCTTGTGTGCAGGCATTTCTGTTCTGCCTCATCCATCCTGAGTCCTTCTCTTACTGCCCCAGCACAGTTCTAGGAATCTGTTGGCTGGAAATGCTGACTAGGAAATGCTGTCAGGAAAGTGCCTTAGAAGGCCTGCACATAGTCCCAGTAGAGCAACATGTGTGTTTGGAAAAAGATGTTTCATGGAGACCAGATAGGAATTGTAAATAAGTCTCTGCATATAATAGTAACCAAGTAGGTGACCTTTGCCATTTCCATCGTTGGAGATATATAGGTAGAAAAACTTTAAGTTACCTTTACAAATTAATATGTTTTGCAAAACAGTGTAAAAATTGGAAATGAGTAAATGTCATACAAAAAGATTCAAAATAGGCTCAGGCAGCCAGAGCTGAGGTTCCCATAGCAGAGCTGGTTGTATGGTAAAAGCAGGTGCCCTGGAAGAAATGGAAGGTGTCGGAATTGTCTAGAACGCTCAAAATGAGAAGTCAGAGAGGGTAGGTCCTTCCTGCTCAAAAGGAAACCAGTCATGTGCAAAGAAGGGGGAAGCCCTACATCCTCATGAGGGAGACAAAACCACTTGCAGGACCCTTGAGGCCTCCTCTAAGAGACAAGGTAAGACTTGGCATTGTGACGGGGCCAAGAGCTCCAGGTAGTGGTGACCACAGAAAAGCCATGAAGGCTCCTTCCCCACTCGGTCATCTCCCACCCAAGAGAGAGAGGAAAGGACAAGCCTGAGCACACCCGAGCCAAGCATTACTACAGGAGAGACTCTGAACATATACACCCTCGCCTCAAGGCCAAGAAGAGGTCTCCAAGATCTGCACCTAGGACCAACTGGCACAGAATCTCAGAGGACTTCCTGGCCATGCGATGCAACTCTCCCAAGTGCCTCGGATGCCATTCTCCAGAAGGACGTGCATTGCAGAGGTTCTCCCCGCTGTCCAGAGTAAGCAGCAGCATGGCAGCACTGGAGGTGGCCCTGGGGGAGCTGATGGCTCCAGGGGGTGCCTTCCTGCCTGGGCAAGCAGGCAGCTTTGAGTCCAGTGCCTCACAGCGTGCCTGGCTCGCCTGGCATCTGACGCATGCCAGGGCCACGCTGCACTGGGCCCTGGCTAAGGTGGACTCCATGCTGGCCATGCAGCCCTGCCCGCCTACGTAGAGGTTCCCCGGATGGCCTTAAGGGGGCTCCAGTGTGAGCCAGCCTGCCTCTCCCAGGGCCCAGTCCAAGGGCCCAGAGACCAGCAGACCCTGCAGGGTCCAGGTACTTGGATGGATAGCTCCTTCTTGCATCTGAGCAGAACAGAAACGTCCTTGTCCTGACACCTGTTGGGCACCAAGCAAACTGCCACTCCTGAGGGACCCCACCTCAGGCCTGTGCATCTCTGTCAGTGAATGTTGAATTGACCTTGCAGACATCTTAGAGAAAACTCATTGAGGATTTAGGTAATGGACAGACAGCCTTCACTAACTTTGACATTTCCACGTTTAGGTGATTGGAGTACTCTTTGAAAAATGACTCTTAGAAGGAGATGGGCTGGAGAGATGACTCAGCGGTTAAGAGCACCCACTGCTCTTGCAGAGGACCTGGATTCCCAGCACCCACATGGTAGCTAAGAACCGTCTTTAAGCCAGGCGTGGTGGCACATGCCTTTAATCCCAGCACTCGGGAAGCAGAGGTAAGCTGATCTCTGTGAGTTCAAGGCCAGCCTGGTCTACAGCGTGAGTTCCAGGCCAGCTGGGGCTATAGGGAGCCCTGTCTCAAAAAAAAGACCCCCCCCAAAAAAAAGAGAAAGAAAAATGACTCTTAGAAGGAGACAACTGGATGATAGATACACCCACTTTCTTTTTCTTTTTACAAGGTCCCTGATATCCTGGGCTGGCCTCAAGTTTATCATTACATCCGCTTGACCTGGTGGTGCTAGGAACCAAAGCCAGTGCCTTGTGCATGCCAGAGGAGCACTCTGCCAAGTGCACACTCTCCATTGCCCTGAAATGAGCTGTCCTCCCTAGGTGCAGTTGCTGCTGCCTATGGATTGCCTTCTGCTGAGCACTTAGGCACCTGCCTGAAATCAAGGAGCAAACTGGAATGGGGACTTTTCTATGTCGAGTTTTTTTTTCTCTCTCTTTTTTTATTTTTCTTTATTTTTTTCTTTTTTTCTTCTATGTTGAGTTTTAATTAAATTAAAACGACCTTTTTAGTCATAGGACAGTAGCTTTTCTACACAGGATAAAAGTTTTTTTTTAGTGTTTTAGTTAAGTGTTTTAAGTAAGTTAGTGTTTTAATTGAGTGTTCTAAGTCTATATTCATATTCTTATTTTTACCCTCCTTGTATGGTTTCATCATTTTTAGTATTTTATTATCAGTATGTAATGCTTGTGGTGTGAATTAAGCTATCAATAAAGTACTTACAGCTATAAAAAAAATCATAAAAATGATCCAAAATAGTCTCCATTAAAAACAGGTAAATATCATGTAAAATAATCAGTTTTAGAAACCAGACAATATACCATATAAAAATCAGAATCTGGGGCTGGAGAGATGGCTCAGTGGTTAAGTGCACTAACTGCTCTTGCAGAGGACCCGGATTCGATTCCCAGAACCTGCATGGCGGTTAAGAACCATCTTTAAGCCAGGTATGGTGGTGCACGCCCTTAATCCCAGCACTAGGGAGGCTGCAGGCGGATGTCTGTGAGTTCAAGGCCAGCCTGGTCTACAGGGCTAGTTCCAGGCCAACTGGGGCTACAGAGAGACCCTGTCTCACCCCCCCCCCCAAAAAAAAACAGATGAGTCTAGTCTGTGTCAAGTAACTAATTAAAGCCAATGAGGGCACTTAGCTACACAGGGAGGTCAAGGCCAGCCTGGAAAACATGAGACCTTGTCTCAATCAAACAAACAAATAAACAAACAAATACCACCCCCCCAAATGAAAACAAGAAACCAGCCAAATGGAGCTGAAAAATAACTCATTAAAAACTCAATGAAATATTATTACAGAAACTCATTGGCAGATTTGAGACAGTAAACGAGTTGGTAAATTTGAAAACAAATCAATAAAAAGTCATTTAATGTAAAAAAAAAAACTCATTTAGGGGCTGGAGAGATGGCTCAGCGGTTAAGAGCGCTGACTGCTCTTGCAGAGGACCTAGGTTTGATTTCCAGCACCCATATGGCGGCTAAGAACCATCTTTAACTCCAGTTCCAGGGGAATCCAACGCCCTCTTCTGACCTCCGAGGCATTGCACGACACGGGTGTACCAACCTTCATGCAGACAGTACACTTACACATAAAAAATAATAAAAACTTTTTTTTAAAGTCATTTAATGTAAAGAAGAGAGTCAAAGGTCTGGAGAGTTTGCTCAGCGGTTAAGAGCACTAGCTGCTTTTGCAGAAGATCCAGGTTCAGATCCCAGCACCTCCATGGCAGCTAACTGTCTGTAATGCCACTTCCAGGGAATCCAATGATGACCCCTTCTGTCCTCTGAAGGGATTGTGGGACATGGGCACACTAACATACATACAGGCATAACATCCACACACATCAAATAGAAACAAACAAAAAGAATGAACAAAAAAAATAAAAATCAGAATCCAAAATAATTTTTTTTAGAAACAGGTCAAAGCAATGTAAAAATGTAAAACAGTCCCCTTTAAAAGCAAGTCCGTAAATCATACAAAAGATCTCAAAACCCCCAAATTTTGACCGTGGAGTTCTGCTATTACGTCCTTAGTCTGCAATAAAAATGTACTGACCTTACCACCGGATGGGAATGGAGACTGTCAGACCGTCTTTTTATTTTTTTTAAGTCCCATTATAAAAACAAGCTTTGGATCATGAATACCAACAAACTGCTGAATGGGATATGGAGGTCAATGAAGATACAAAAGAGGAATTAAATAAAGAGAAATGCTGAAGAAAAACCAATCTGAAATGTAAGAAATGAAACATCAAATAAAAGCTCTATGGGAAATTTCACCAATAGAAAAGATTAAGAAGGCATAGCAAAGATAGGATATAAGGAGATATGAGCTAGGTGTGGTGGCACACACATTTAATCCCAGAACTTGGGAAGCAGAGGCAGGTGGATTTCTGTGAGTTCAAGGTCAGCCTGGTCTACATAGTTCCAGCACAGCTGGGGCTACAAGGAGACCCTGTCTCAAAAAGACCAAAAACAAAACAAAACAAACCAAAGAAACAACAACAACAACAACAAAAAAACCCAGAAGATGTGAACAGAGTTCCCGGAAACCTTTTGTACCTTTAAACTTTGACTTACTCATTTCCCATTTGTATTTCCTTTACCTCTGTCACTTGTTTTATTGCTCTAGCTAAAACTACTTTATAGAACAAGAATGGAGAGAGTGGACATCCTTTCCTCATTCCTGATTTTAGTGAGAATGCTTTCAGTTTTTTTTATTACTGTGTGGTGGTGGCTGTGACCTCAATATATTATTTTTATTATATTGAGATATGTCTCCTATATCTCTAGATTCTCCATGATGTTTTTCATGAAGAGATGTTGGATTTTGTCAGAAGCCTTTTCCATATCTAATGAGGTGAGCATATGGTTTCTGTCCTTGAGTCCGTTTATGTGGTGGATTATGTTTGTTGATTAATGCATGTTGAACCATGCCTGCATCCCTTTGATGAAGCCAACTTGATCATGGTAGGTAATCTTTTTGATGTTCTGTTGCATTTTTTTTTTGGTCTTTTCAAGACAGGGTCTCCCTGTAGCCCAGCTGTCCTGGAACTCACATTGTAGACCAGGTTGGCCTTGAACTCACAAAGATCCACCTGCCTCTGCCTCCCGAGTGCTAGCATTAAAGGCGTGCACCACCATGCCCGGCTCATCTGTTGCATTTTTGAGAATATGAATGTTTATGTTCCTCAGAGATTGGCCTATAATCTTATTTTTGGTTGGATCTTTGTCTGCTTTTGGTATTAGGGCAACACGGACTTTATCAAAAGAATTTTGAAGTGTTCCCACCCATTTCTCTCATATGGAATGATTTTAGGAGTATTGTTTTAGTTATTTTTTGAAGGTATGCACTATATCCATCTGGTCCTAGGCTCTTTTTAGTTCTTTGGTTGTTATGGGTCTACTTAAATTATATCATCTTGGTTTAATTTTGGTATGTCATACATACCTAGAAATTCATCCATTACTTAGATTTTTCAGTTTAGTGGAACAGAGGTTTTGAAAGTATGTTCTTATGATTCTTTGAATTTGCTCAACATTTATTGTAATACTTCTTTGTTCACCTCTGATTTTATTAATTTGGGCCCTCCCTCATTCTTCTGGTTAATTTGGTTAAGATTTGTCAATCTTGCTAATCATTTCAAAGAACCAATTTCATTTTTTACCTTTGTACTGTCTTTGCTTCTATTTCACTGATGTATACCCTTTTTTTAAATTTTATTTTATTATTTTTGAGAATTTCTTTTTTTTAATGTTTCACTTTTAATTGTAGACGCAGCTCCCATATTGTTTTATAAAAAAGCATATTTTTCAACATAATCCAAAGCATTCAATGTAATGTAGTATAAGAGCAACACTTAACATAATTCAACTGCTTTAACCTAAATATGCTTACTGCTTAAGTACATCCTACAATATAACTAGAGAAAAGCTGAAAACTGTTTAACAGTTACTCAACTTCACTGATGTATCTAGATGTCTACTGTGTTCAAAAATATTGAACCTCAAGTCCTCCAAAGTGATCCCAATTCTCACTTCTAGAGTAAGCATAAATCACAAGACCGGATTGCAAAAACTGTTAAACTGAAGGGTTTTTTTTCTTAAAAAAGATTGACCAAGTGTCAGTGATCAAAATCAGTTACATTCCCCATCCACCACTCATACTGGACATGCTAGCCATCCCTCCCATTCCGTTCACACCCATAGATGCACGGCTTCCACTACTCTAGTAGCTGCTGTTCACTGCTCCTTGGCTACCTATGCAATGTTTGATTGAAAAATTACTGGAGTTTTCCTGTAAAACTTGGTCATATCCACTCATGCTGCTTTGACCACCGTAGCCACCTCCATAACCACCACTCAGCTGCTGGCTGGCTGGGCCACCATAACTGGACTGGTTTGACAAGCCCATGCCTCCCATCATTTGGCTACCATAAGCACCACTGCTTGCTCCTGCTGTAGAATTTAAGAAGAGTTCTACATATCTGTGCTGCATATATTTTTGAGAATTTCATACATAAGTATTATCCGTGTATTATTTCCTCTCCTCTCCTCCAACTCCTCCCGTGTCCCCCGCTCCCTCTCAATTTCTTGTTCTCTTTTGGTTATTATTGTTGTTTATACATACACATGCATGCTTGAGCACACACCTGTACACACACACACACACACACACACACACACACGTATATATTGATGTGCACTGAGTCCATTAGTAGTGCTCATGTGTTCCTGTGTTTTGGGCTTCCCACATGAGGTTAAATAACCTCTCATGGACCTAGGCCCTGGAGGAAAGTGATTCTCCCTATCCCAGCCTGTATTTTGTCATCTTGAGGTGGGATCCTGTGAAATTTTTCCTTTTCACCTTGGCATGCATGTCAACTGGTTCTTTCATTATGCAGATCTCCTGTGGAGATTTCATGCTGCAGCTTCTCTCTCTTGTCTACAGTGAATTAACTAGCACCAGGTATCTTGTCCCTCTGGCTCTTGTATTCTTTCTGCCACCTTTTTCACAATGTTCCCAAAGTCTTAGGTGTGGAGGTTGCATTGTAAATGTGTCACTTTAGGGCTGGGCAGCTTAAAATCACTTTTTCTCTGTTTAACCAGTTGTGAAACTTTATAATAGTCTCCATCTGTTGCAAAAAGAAGCTTCTTTGGTTAGTTGTTAGAGGTATACTTATCTGTCAATACAAGGATATATATTTAGAATATAGTAAAAAAAAACTAAGTTGGTCTAGGGAAGTGACAGATAGGTTCTTCTCTAGGGTCTGTGACCTCTCCAGCCATGTGTACTTGGCTTTGTTTACATTAATATGCATATTTTCCCTCCAATTGAGCAGGCCTTAAGTCCAATAAGAGAGCTGTTGCTTACCCACAAGATAAAATTGCCACTATTGCACAAATAGACATCATTTGCTGTGCTAGTCATTGTTGTGGTTCCTAGGATTTATAGCTGGGTGGGGCCATTACTTGGTTTTCTCCCTTGGCAGCTTGCATAATATCTTCTGACGCTGAGAGCTAGTTTTCAGAGAGGAGACTTACAGGCCAGTTCCAGGTCAACTGTGTCCAAAATATGTCCTGTCTTCAGCAATAGAGTCTCACCTTCAAGTTCTAGGAGGCAATCAAGGTATGCGTCTTGGACTACCCTGACAACAACTCAAAGGGGTTTTCCCTTGCCTGGCATTGTCATTTTTGTTACATAGTCTTCAGCTCTATACATACACTCACACAATTATTGCAGGTGTATTTTTCAGAAGGCTTATGAAATAGTACATTTCCCTTTGGCTTTTCACAACACCTAAGCATGATTTATCTCTCTCCCCTCTCTCCCTCCTCTCTCACCAGTTTCCCTCTTGATAATGGCTGTCTGCTCCTGGTCTCCTCTCTTGAGCTGCTTCTTCCATGCCCCTTGGTTCCTTTCCATTTTCCTGGTTCCTGTGATTATCATGACACATACTCACATCTAAAGATTTTGTGCTAGGATCCAGAGATGAGAGAGAAACATGCATTGCTTCTTTTGCTGAGTCTGCATTTCCTCAATTACTACAACAGTTTCTAGTTACATTCATTTACCTGCAAATTTCATGATTTCTTTACCACTGAAGTGAACTCCATTGTGTAAATGTACCATATGTTCATTGTTCATTCATTAGTTGAGGGATATTTAGGCTGTTTCCATTATGTAGCTGTTGTGACAGTGCAGCAAGAAACATGGCTGAGCAAGTATCTGTATAGTAGGATACTGAGTCCTTTAGATGTATGTCAGGGAATGGTATAACTGAATCATATGTGAGATCTATTTTTAGTTTTTAAGAGCTAGCCACTCTGACTTCTATAGTGTTAACCCTGAGTGCTCTTCCCTTCTAGTGTTTTGGGGTATTGTTTTTTTTTCCCCCAGGTCCTGATATAGGTTCATCCTCACATTATTAATATTCACTCTCTCATTTTTTTTTGAGATAAAGTATCTCTGTAGCCTCATCTGGCCTGGGACTTACTATATAGACCAGGTTGGACTTGATTTCAGAGATCTACCTGCTTCTGCCTCCCAAGTGCTGGGACTAGAGGTGCGTACCACCAAGCTTGGCCCTTGCCAGTGTTTTGATGTAGACATGTAGACATAAGCTTTTGTCTCATGACTGCCTTCATTGTGTTCCATAGATTTTGACTTGTGCTTTAATTTTCATTCAATTCTGGGAATATTTATTTATTTATTTTTGTCTTTTTAAGACAAGGTCTTCCTATAGCCCCATCTGGCCTGGAACTCACTCTGTAGACCAGGCTAGGCTTGAACTCACAGAGATCCACCTGCCTCTGCCTCCAGAGTGCTGGTATTAAAGGTGTGCACCACCATGCCCTGCTTAAAGACCATTCTTAGCCACCATGTGGGTGCTGAGAATCGAACCTGGGTCCTCTGCAAGAGCAGTCAATGCTCTTAACCGCTGAGCCAACTCTCCAGCCCAGTTCTGGGAATTTTTAAATTTCCTTCTTGATTTCCCCTGTGACCCAATGTTCATTCAGTGGTGTGTTGTTTAGTTTCTATGAGTTCATATAATTTTCCACATTTCTATTGCTGTTGTTATCCTGCTTTATTCCTTTGTGATCAGATAGAATACAGGTTGTTATTGCAATGTCCCTATGTTTTTTGAGATTTGCTTTGTGTCCTAATATGTTGTTGATTATGGAGAAAGTTCCATGGGCTCCTGATAATAAAATGTATTCTTTGGCTTTAGGATGAAATGTTCTATAAATGTCTTTTAGGTCCATTTGGTTTATGAGTCATTTAATTCTGTGGTTTCTCCATTTAGTTTTTGCCTGGATGACTTGTTTATTGGTGAGAGAGGGGTAGGAAATCACCCACTATCACTGTGTTGAGTCAGTCTGTGATTTTTAGATCTAATAGTATTTTTTAATAAAAATTATATAGATTTGTACATCCCTCAACTCTCACTAGAGAAAGTTATTCTTCTGTCTAATGATGACTAACACAGATACTGAAAGGTGGTTAATGTGCAGAGAACAAGAGACTTTGGAGTGCTCAGCCTTAAATGGGACACCTGTATCACACCTCCTTCCATGACTCAGGGATTATTGCAGAACAGTAGGAAGATTGCAGAGCAATGGAAAGAAAAACTGTACGAATCATAGGCGGTAGATAAATACAAGGAAACAGTGTTTTCCAGATACCAGGGCAGGCGCACATCCGAACATGCAGTAACTGACAGCCAAACAAAATCTCATCAGAGAGGACAGTAGATAACACAAGAAATTTCAATCCTGGCTGAGTAACTATTGACAATTGGTAGATACTGGGAGAGGGAGATTTAATTTTTCTTAAGGATGTGCTGCCAGCTAGGTTGGCCAGGTGCCAGGGCATGTACATTTGGGGACACAAATTAGACTTAAAAAGTAGTAGAGGGCCTTCGGTGATGATAGGATGATGAAAAAAAAAAGTAGTAGAGGACATGAAGTCAGGAATAGTCAGGTATGGGTGGAGATGGGGAGGGGTTCTGAAAATAATCAAAATACATTTGTTCTAGTTTGCTCTCAATTGCTGTGACAAAACACTCTGACCAATACCAACTTGGGGAGGAAAGAGTTTATTTAGCTCACATCTCCTGGGTCACAGTTCACCACTGAGGGAGCCCAAGGTAGGAACTCAGGGCAGGAACCTAGAGGCAGGAGCTGGAGCATAGGCCGTGGAAGAATGCTGCTTACTGGCTTGCTCCCCTGGCACAGACCCCCAGCCTGATTTCTTATACAGTACAGGACCACCTGCCTGGGGGTGGCACCACCCACAGTGGGCTGGGCTCTCCCACATCACTCAACAATCAAGAGAACACTCCACAGACATGGCCACAGGCCAGTCCAATGGAGCCAATTACCCAATTGAGGCTCCCTCAACCCAGGTGTGTCAAGTTGACACTAACGCTATCAAGCAGAACATTATATGAAATTCTCAGTTGGTAAAAATGTATCCTTTAGTGAGTCATGGAAAGATAATAAAAATCAGGGCAGAATGCAAGGAAATGAACAATCAGTGAAGCTGTGAATTGCTTCTTTGAAAAGGTTGGGAAGATTGTCAAACGCTTATCTAAATTAACGGGCAGAACAAGAGAAGATGAGTTCATGAAATTAGAGAAGAGGACTTGAGTGCACAGAACTTAGATCGGGGGATTTCCCAGGACCACCTGAAGCACAGAGTACCAGGCTAAATGAGGCACCCTCCCCCAACTGGAATTGTTGAGGGAATGTCCAAGTGTGACCACAGTAGTGATTCCAGGGCCCAAGGCAAGGCAATAAATGAAACATCGAATCTGAGACAACTCTAGTCCCTCATCACCAAGCTCTAGAAACAACCTAGAGAAACTGGCTGGCAGGAAGCAGAGTTAGCACAGTGCTCAGCAGGATACCAACTGGGTTGTTCCCTACCCAGTTTTAGGAGAACCTTCAGAACAGAAAGGGAAGGATGAGTTAGACTTCCAATAGGTAACCAAAATTGAAAGCCTGAAACCTAGACAAGTGAACACTCCATAAACAAGGAGAAAACAAAACAAAACAAAAAACAAAGGCATCCGAAGGAGGCAAGCAAAGCAGGCCTTCAACACAGTGAAGAAACATTTGAGATTCACATCAGAATATAAACAAAAGGAAACCCACATGCCAAAAGCACAACAAAAGAACAACACGGGAAAAGCGCAGAAAAATTCCACACCAAACTCTACCAACCCTATAGGAGATTCCTACAATGAGATCTCCCTAGAGGTAACCCAAGATACAGATCTTAGAGGAACAATTGCAGACATACACAAAGAAATCAAAGAATATAAAGAACAAGTCAGAGAACTAAGGAGAGAGAATGAAAAGCTCAAGAAGGACCTAGAGGGAAAGAATGACAAACGTCGGAAAGAAGAAAAGGGAGAGAATGACAAACTCTGGAAGGAAGTGGAAACACTGAAAAAGGAAACCAACCAGAGAAACAAGGAGCTACAGGAAGAGATTGAGAAGCTCCAAAAGGAAGTGCAAATACTAAAGAAATCACAGGATGAAATGAAAAAGGGAATTGAACAAGAGGAAAAGAAGGGGAAAAGCCTCGGAAGTAGAATGGAGGAAGCAGAATAAAGAATATCAGACCTGGAAGATAACACGGAACAACTAAAAAGCTCAAGTAAAGATTATGAAAAATTTTTAAATACACTGGAACAACCAGGAACTGTGGGACACTATGAAAAGATCAAACCTCCGCATCATAGGAATAGAGGAAGGAGAAGAATCCCAAGAGAATGGTATTGATCAGATCTTCAATAGAATAATAGAAGAAAATTTCCCCAAACTAAAAAAAAGACAAACCCATACAAATACAAGAAGCACATAGGACTCCAAATAGACAAGATCAGAAAAGAAACTCCCCATGCCATATCATAGTTAAAACACTAGATGCCCAAAACAAAGACAAAATTCTGAAAGCCACAAGAGAAAAACAAAAAGTTACATATAAGGGGAAACCCATGAGAATTACAACTACAAAGCAAGAATAACGTGGAGCAAAGCATTACCAGTGTTAAAGGACTATGGATGCCAACCCAAGTTACTATACCCAGGAAAAATGTCGATTATAGTTGAAGGAGAGAGAATAATCTTCCAAGACATAAACAAGATGAAAGAAAACAGAAGAGACAAAGAAGGCCATTATATTTTTACCAAAGGAACAAGTAACTATGAAGATTTCACAATCATGAATATATATGCACCAAACTCTGGTGCACCAAACTTTATAAAGACAATTCTCCAGGACCACAAGTCACAGACTAACCCCAGCACACTCATAGTGGGAGATTTCAATACCCCACTGAGTCCTTTGGATAGGTCAACAGGACAAAAAATAAACAGAGAGACATCTGAACTGAACGATATGATACACCAAATGGACCTCATAGACCTCTACCGAACATTCCATCCTAATACCAGAGAATACACTTTCTACTCAGCACCCCACGGAACATTCTCCAAAATCGACCACATCCTGGGACACAGAAGAAACCTCTACAAATACAAAAAGATTGAAATAATTTCATGCATCCTGTCAGACCACAGTGCAATGAAGCTCAACATCAACACCAGGACAAGCCCTCCTGCCTACAAGAACACATGGAGACTAAACAACACACTCTTGAATAATGAATGGGTCAAGGAAGAGATAAAGAAAGAAATAAAAACATTCCTGGAACTGAATGACAATGACAATACAACACAACAAAACCTATGGGATACCTTAAAAGCAGTCCTAAGAGGGAAATTTATAGCCCTGGGTGCCTACATTAGAAAAACAGAAAGAGCACAAGTGAATGATCTAACACTACAGCTAAAAGCACTTGAGAGGCAACAACAGATGAACCCTAAACGCAACAGACAGGAAGAAATAACAAAAATCAGAGCAGAAATCAATGAAATAGAAACAAAGAAAACAATACAAAAAATCAATGAAGCCAAAAGTTGGTTCTTTGAAAGAATAAACAAGATAGACAGACCTCTAGCCCAGTTAACAAAAAGAAAGAAGGAACAACTCCAAATCAATACAATCTGTGATGAAAAGGGAAATATCACAACGGACAAGGAAAAGATCAAGAAAATTATATGGGAATATTACAAGAACCTATATTCTACCAAGTTTGAAAATCTAGAAGAAATGGATGAATATCTGAAATCTTGGGAATCACCAAAGCTTGGCCAAGAGGAGACCAGCAGCTTAAACAGACCCATAACATATGAAGAAATAGAGGATGTAGTAAGAAGCCTCCCAACTAAAAAAAGCCCAGGCCCAGACGGTTTCACAGCAGAATTCTATAAAACATTTCAAAAAGACCTACAACCATTATTTCTGAAACTGTTTAGAAGTATACAATCAGAGGGAACTCTCCCAAATTCCTTCTATGAAGCCAACATCACTCTATTACCAAAACCAGGCAAAGATACAACCAAAAAGGAGAATTATAGACCCATCTCCCTCATGAACACAGATGCCAAAATTCTAAACAGAATACTGGCAAATCGCA
The DNA here is from genome assembly GCA_009823505.1 of Rhizomys pruinosus. Lineage (NCBI taxonomy): Eukaryota > Metazoa > Chordata > Mammalia > Rodentia > Spalacidae > Rhizomys > Rhizomys pruinosus. The sequence continues at coordinate 1,022,541 of VZQC01005185.1, read as the reverse complement.
TACAGACCCACATCAAGAAGATCATCCATCATGACCAAGTTGGATTCATACCAGAGATGCAGGGATGGTTCAACATACGAAAATCAATAAACATCATCAAACACATAAACGGAATCAAAGACAAAAACCACACCATCATCTCAATTGATGCTGAAAAAGCCTTTGACAAAATCCAGCATCCCTTCATGCTTAAAGTCCTAGAAGGAATTGGATTGGAGGGATCATTCCTCAATGTAATCAAAGCCATATACAGGAAACCCACAGCCAATATCATCCTAAATGGGGAAATGACAGAAACATTCCCTTTAAAGGTAGGAACTCGGCAAGGCTGCCCCCTATCACCACTCCTCTTCAATATAGTGCTTGAAACACTTGCTAGAGCAATAAGGCAAGAAAAGGATATTAAAGGAGTACTAATTGGAAAAGAGGAAGTCAAACTATCCCTATTTGCTGATGATATGATTGTTTACTTAAGGGATGCAAAAAACTCCACCAGAAAACTCCTAGAAACGATTAACAGCTTCAGCAAAGTGGCAGGATACAAAATTAACCTTAGAAAATCAATGGCCTTTCTTTACACCAAGAACAAGCAACTGGAGAAAGAATTCAAGGAGACCTTCCCACTCACAATAGCCTCAAAAACAATAAGATACCTAGGAACAAACCTAACCAAAGACACCAAAGATCTCTACAAAAAAACTTTAAACCCCTGAAGAAGGAGACTGAAGAAGACATCAGAAGATGGAAAGACCTCCCATGCTCATGGATTGGGAAAATTAACATAGTAAAAATGTCCATTCTACCCAAACTAATATACAGATTTGACACAATCCCAATTAAAATCCCCAGGAGTTTCTTCACAGGGTTGGGGAAAAAGGTCCTTAATTTCATATGGAAAAACAAAAGACCGAAAATAGCCAAAGCAACCCTGATCGAAATGAGCAATACAGGGGGGGATCTCTATACCAGACTTCAAACTATACTACAGGGCTGTAGTCATAAAAACACCTTGGTACTGGCACAAAAACAGACCTGTTCAATGGAACAAAACTGAAGATCCAAACTTAAGCACATACAATTTCAGCCACCTCATATTTGACAAGGGGGCCAAGAAGACACAATGGAGGAAAGACAGCATCTTCAGCAAGTGGTGTCGGCAAAACTGGATTACTACTTGTAGAAGAATAAGGTTTCCTCCCAGTCTGTGGGTTTTCTCTTCACTTCCTTGATTGTTTCTTCTGATGTACAGAAGCTTTTGAGTTTAATGAGGTCCCATTTGTCAATTGTCAATCTTATTTCTTGCACAGCTGCTGTCTGATTTAGGAAGTCTTTTCCTACACCTATGTCTTGTAGTCTGTTGACAACTTTCTCTTCTATCACCTTCAGAGTTTTGGGTTTCACGTTGAGGTCTTTGATCCATCTGGAGTTGACTGTATGTCTTTTAACTGGGTCATTTGTTTTCTTCATTCTTCGTTTTTTGAATTCAAAAGCTTCTGTACATCAAAAGAAACAATCAAGGAAGTGAAGAGTAAACCCACAGACTGAGAGGAAACCTTCACCACAGATACATCTGACAAAGCATTGATTTCCAGAATATATAAACTATTCAAAAAACAAGAAAGAAAACAAATGACCCACTCAAAAGATGGAGCAAAGAACTGAACAGAGACTTCACAGGTGCGGAATTAGAGATGGCTGAGAAATATCTTAAAAAGTGTTCAACATTGCTAATAATTAAGGAAATGCAGATTAACCACTTTAAGATATCATCTCACTCCGATAAGGCTGGCTAGGATCAAGAAAACAAATGATCCCAAGTGCTGGAGAGGTTGTGGGGAAAGGGGAACATTCATCCACTGTACAGCCACTATGGAAAGCTCAAAATGAGCTTGCCACCTGACCCAGTCATACCACTCCTGGGTATATACCCACAAGACTCATCTTACTGCAGAGATACATGAACAGCCATGTTTATTGCAGTTCTCATCACAATAGTGAAGAGTTAGAACCAACCTAAGTGCCCCTCAACTGATGAGTGGATAGAGAAAATGTGGTACATCTACACAATGGCGTTCTATGCAGCGGTAAAGGAAGATGACAGCATGAACTTTGCAGGTAAATGGATGGAGCTAGAAGATATCATGTTAAGTGAAATAACACAGTCTCAGAAAAACAAATGACCAATGTTATCCCTCATCTGTGAATGCTAGCAACAATTACCCAGTTGTAAGGCAAACTGAGCAACGTTAATGTTATATTCCTCGTGATCTGAAAACAACTGTGCTTTTATATTGTGAATCCCTTAACAGGTTCTAGAACCAAGCTACCATTTATTTTCAGACTTAGGAATTTTTGGTATATGGGTGAAGGATATATATGCATATTTTAGAGTGATATAAGATCAAAAGAATGAGGAAAAAACTAGTTTGTCATGACATTATGTCTAACCACAGTATTTATTTTATGGGAGTGCTTCTTACTATTTCTTACACAAGGCTGCTTGAGCTTTTGTCCAGGCCTTTTTTTTTTTTATTTATTTCTGTATGTGTATGAATGTACTGTCTGCATGCAGGTTTGTGCACCCGTGTTGTGCAATGCCGCGAGGTCAGAAGACGGTGTTGGATTCCCCTGGAACTGGAGTTCTCCTGGAATTGGAGTTTCAGACAGTTCTTGGCCAACACGTGGGTGCTGGGGATCGAACTCGGGTCCTCTGCAAGAGCGGTGGGCACTCTTAACCACTAGGCCATCTCTCCGCCCTGTCCAGGCCTTTTCTAAAATATTATACAGTAGTTAAAAGTATCAGGCTGGTGTAACAGCCTTTCTGGATGCTTAACGACCATACTTAATGCCCATGCCAATTTGGCTGAGGGTCTTAGGGGGTAACTTTGTTTCTCACCCTCAGAGGTCAACTAAGTCCCAGGGGACTATGCATGGGGGCATCTCTTGAAATGTCCTGCAAATGTGAGTCACCGATCTTTCTGTGCAGGGAGGTCTTGGAGATCCACTAATAGGACTTCAGCCAGTGTCCAGTCTACAAAGAGGAAAGTCTGCTCATGCTTCAAAAAGGGAAGCCTGGTCTAGCAAGACCTGATTTTGTCCTCGAGTAGATGGAACTG